>LUCM01004665.1:208173-235546 GCA_008360955.1 Fasciolopsis buskii | reverse complement strand
GAAACTCTGTCCTGCCGATGGAGTCTGAAGCTGTCTATCGACACGAGTGAATCAGCGATAAATCTATGCGGTTGAAGATCCTGCAACCGGACAGCGACGAAGTGAGGTCATGTATGTGGGGAATCGGGTACCCATCGGGAACGGTGACCCTGTTGAGTGCCATGTAGTCCCCGTGTGGTTGCCAATCTCCTTGACAATGAGAAGACAGTCGGAAGTGGTAGAAGATTGAGTATAATTTTAGAAGGAGAGTGTAGCGGTACCGGACCAATTGTTTAACCGAACATTGACAGCCCAGCGTGGTCGCCATTTGCGCGCTGATCACACGCTTCGCTCGCACGCTCCTGTTAAAAATATACTCAACCTTCCACCACTTTCGACTGCCTTCTCGTTGTACCGGTCGAATGTCAGGGTTGCCAGTATTGCAATCGTACCGAGCCGAGTAAGAATGACGCACGAGTGGTCACAAAGGTTAAGGGCAAGCAAACGTAATACAAGATCTGCGTTATTACAGTTGGTTGTACAGACCGAGTGAAATAATATGAAGACGGTTTTTAGTCCTTAACGGGGAATATTTGATCCCCAGCCCGCGAATTTTTCGAGATTTCCGGCGAACCAGCTTACCATCGGCATGTTCGGAGACAGAAGGGCCATCTTCGCATACCAGAAATCAACCACTTATCCGGTTCTGTCACCTCGACCGCCGGATGTTTAGTCCATTGACCATCTGCCACCTCTTGATTTCGTCGACCAATGTTTCGTTGGCGCTCTAGTGTTCCGCCTGTTCCACAGTCTCTCCCAGCACCCAGCATTTGAAAGGCGTACTTCGAGGTCATGTGACCTGCGTTGTCGTCTCAGTCAGGGTTGGTGTACGACTGGTCCGGCCAGCTATCTAATGGTTTTCTGAGCCTGATGTCTGCTCTTGTACCACTCGGGCGCCTCAGGAACCATGCACTGGATCCTTGGTTGAACCGAGAATTGCGCTTCCTGATGGAGGGACGTAATTGGACTGGGTGGACTTTTCGTCAGCCGCTTCTTCCTGTGGTTGGGGCAGAAATTGCAGAAGTCATCGTCCCGAAAATCGCTGCATTGTTGGCACATTCACTGACAATAGGGAGGCTGCTAACCGAGGGGGAGTTAGCCGCAGCGTCCCGTGACAACCCTGTCAACTACCGTTCGGTCAATCTAACCTGTGTTACGTGCAAAGAGATGGAACGGGTGATAGCTGCCCGTCTGAAAAACCATCTACCTCGCAAATGGCTCTTGTATTCCGAACAACACGGGTTCCGTCCACAGAGGTCTTGCATCACCGACCTATTTCCGGCTTATGAATGCTGCCAAGACTGACAAGTACCCCATGGATGCCGTATTTGTTGATTTCAGCAAAACCTTCGACAAGGTTTCTAAAGGTTGGCAGCTTTAGAAAATCTGGTACTTGTAATAACAGGCCATTGCTTCGCTGAATCGAGGATTTCTTTATTTGAAGGACTTTTTACGTGATGGTCTCGTAGCTGAAGTCCCAGCCGCACGTCGCCCCCAGAAGAGTCCCACAAGGGTCCGTGTTGGGTCCGCTGCTCTACCTGATTTACATCAACGACCTATCGTCCCTGTTCAAATTCCCCTGCCTCATACGCAGGCGACCTAAAGATATTGCGCGGTACCCACTCCCCCGATGGCAAGCACACTTTTCAGGCTGACGGAGTAGGTATCGCTTTGGGACCTCCCGCCCAACGTTTCCAACTATGCTAATATGACCGTGGATTAGATCGTTACTACCGACGAATACACCCTCTGGGATTCGTGAAGGATAAACGTGACCTCGGCATTGTTGTCACCACTTCGCTGAGGACTCACAGGCAGACTAACAGGGCGTGCCTCCCCAAGGAGCACTGCATTCAGCATGCTATGTACCACCAGTTTCCGTCCCCGGCTGAAGTATGGCGGTCCTGCTCTGTTCCCTTGCTCGTTGATAGAGATGGGCAAGACCGAAAGGGTCCAGTGCTATGCCGTACGGCTCATCGATGGACTTCGTGGGATTGACTGTAAAGTTCGACTTCGGATCCTTCACTTGTTCCCGATGCGCTACCAGCGACTTGGTCTTTTTGTGGCAGATTATCCGTGGTGACTAGGGGCTGGAACTCCTTCAGGTGTTCCTACTGTGCAGCTGTGGCCGGACGCGCGACCACCGTTTCATCCTACTGAAGCTAAATTCATCGGGTCTCCCTTTATTGTTTCATTTGTCCAGGAGAGCGACCTCACTTTGGAACTCACTCCTTGTGGTGGAAGAGGACAAGGAGAATGGTTTCAGAACCCGCTGCGATGAGCACCTGATGGAGTGGTCGCAACTCGCTGACGAGTAGGCGGGGTGCTTCTGGAGATGCTGGCGACGGGGCTTATACGAGACTTCCCTCCTGCCCTCTACTCTAGAAGTTAAAGGTAGGGATCGGATTGGGACACTAATAAAATTTACCCCTCGGAAACAGTTACATTAGTATCAAACATACTGTCAAACTTCAAAAAAAAACAATTGGATTCGCGTATACGGCAATGTGTGGATCCTGGAAGGAAAATACCAATGTATTATTACAATGTTTAATAAATAGGAGATTTTATCCCCTTCAATTAAGATTTAAAGGTTTTATTTTATATTCGAAATCCATCTACTATTTCCCATGCACAGAATCCAACTTAAACGGTTAACAGATGAGAACAAAAGAAGCGCCATTTCGGTGACGATGTGCTATTTTGGTCCTGTATTAGATTCTTAGATGTTCTGCACTGGGTGTTGAGGTAAAAGTAAATCACGGTTCCGGTAATCCTGATTATCCTTTCATATTTCAGGAGAGCACAGAACAGAGAAACTGTCGTGTATCCAGTAGACCGTCATCCTCTTTTGGCTGCATAAGCCTTGATGCTGACTGATACGCTCACTGGGTCTCGGTTCACGTTGGTTGTTGATTCTGTGCTTCGCAGGTCAAAATGGGAACCTTGGGCTTGATAACCAAGGCATGTTGCAAAAAATGCCTTCATGATTTAGCAATGATTGGTCTGTAATCGGAAGAAAGGTGCTCGAAAAGTGATTGTGATTCAGTTTCGGTCGCGGGTAATCCCCAGAAAAAGAAGTGGTTTAGAACGAGAAAACACAATGCCAATGTTGCCGTCTAATCCGGAGAAGTCCTTTCAGAGCAAGCCATGCGCGACGGGTGTGCACTCCTGATGGTCCGTGACAAGAATGAAACCGCAGTACAATGCTTTCAGGACTGGATGCTGACAGCATGGCGAATCACTGGAAAATCATATCAGTTATCCTACTAACGAAAACTATCAATTAGCAAGACTCAGTGGTTTTTTGACTTCCTTCAGAGAAGTTCGTTCCCACTTGTAAATCGTTCATTTGATGTGTTTGAGGGTCTGCTTGCAAAAATCTGCGTTTAGTTTTGGTGTTTGATGAAGCGTTTACAATCACCTCGGTCAGCATGGCGGCTAAGGTGTTCGACACGATTGTTTATCCTGAGTTCGCGGTGGATATACACTACTGATAATTTCTAACAAGGACGAGGCAGCTGGGCAGTGATTCCATGCTTTTCAGCGACTAATTGGGTGTTGATACTGCATGACAAATCTGTACAGAAAATACATCTGTACGTAAATCCAATAAAGCAGGGTGTTCAGTATTTTCGTGGTAAAAGTTCCCGAATCATACGGATGCTAATAAAAATTCCTTCGGTAGGGTTTGGTATGCATGACGTTCCATTGTTATGACATGCTAAGGGAAGGGGCTTATTCCACAGCCGCCAGAGCCACTACACAGAGAAAGGGCGGCGGCAAACGTGACGCTGAGACTTGGGAGGGGGTCGTAGGACCGCATAAGGTCTCATTAGATGTAATAACGAGCCGGATGAGTACGAATAGCTGAGAACGGGCTTGTTCGCCAGCTTGCATCTCAATGTGCCCAGTAGAAATTTTCACGCAAATAGAAAATTCTCCAGCTTTTGGCAACAGTCGAAACCTTTATCGATCGATTAGGAGTACGGGTCTATTTAGGGTGACCATGGAAATCAACTACCCATTTGTTACGTTGCCGAGTTTGGTTGGTCTATGCACACACTGAAGCACAAGACACAATTACTCGCAGCGCACGATATCAGAGGAGCACAGCCTGTGGTCTAGTAGGGCACGAATGCACACACAGATGTTGGAGGCAAGAAGTTCGGGCTCAAGACTCAAGGCCCGTAGTCACACAACGAATGGGACAGATCTGCTGCTCCCTTGAATGAGCAGCCACACGGAACAATGGGCGGCGCGAAATACGAACAGCTAGCCCGGCCCGCTGGTATTTACTAACGGTCCACCCCCGCGAAACGGCCATGTTTTCGCGGGCGTTCAAACAGTTTGACGCAACTCGTCCACCCTCGATAACTGATAGTTGAAACTGTCCACCCCGCGATAACTGGTAATGGTTGCTGTTAAATGTCCGCTGATATAATTTTTCAACATGGTGAAAAAGTGATCAATCAGAAGCAGCGAAGCTAGGACGATAATATTGATGTTATTTTGTACAGAAAAATACGAAATGTCCATTTAGCATGGCAAACCAGTAAAAAGTAATGTCTGTGGTAGTGAAAATGACCTTTTTTNTTTGGAAAATTGGTAGCAGAAATGAAATCTGTGGCTCCAAAAACCTTGGAATGGTCGTCGACCATAACACCATTTACTCTCGGAAACGTACAATTAGGCAGAACATTTAAGTCCGCTCATTGCTACAGTGAACATTCCACTTATGCCTGCATATAAAACAGTGCAAGCAGGTGCCGGCCCTTCACCGGAAGTAGGGATCACCAGGATAATGGACTTTCTGAGGAGGTACAAGGTTGCTAGTGGAAATAAGCAATCGTCTTCTTCCAAGGATGGTGGCGAAGTACTAACATTAAAGTTAACAAAATTCGTGGGATCGACTAGGAAAAAGGAGAAAATATATATGAGCTTATGGTGATAGGTGATTGTACAAGAAACAGGATATCCTGCAAAAATCAGGAATTAGTTTGGTAAATGCTGCATCCAAACTGCTGGGAAATTTCCGGTGCTCACGGGGGACATGGACGTGAAAACCAAGCGAGTTTCCGACCCGGTGTTGTGTTGACCACATATTCTCTGTAGGTGTTAGAACGCAGATGGTGTTTCGCTATCTTCCTGGTTCTTATCACATCCGGATTATTGGGACTTTGGTCCCACCCCGCTCCACGTCTCAGTCTTGGTTGCCGGTCCTCCGTATAATGGGCCATAGTGGCCATGGAAGATGTTAAATTTAAATAGGTTAAGGCGGTTGGACCTTGTGTTACGCCTGCCCGCAATTCGACTCCATGTATGTACTGCTGTCCGAGATAGATAGCAGTTGCGAGATAGATCAACGTGGCCAGCTCATGACCGCAGTCAAATTAAATTACCGAGTTGGAATCCACGAGGTCCTCCAGCGCGATAGTTTGAGACCGTAGGTGATATGGTTAAACGTCACAATCAGCTTTATTCCTCCAGTTGAGACATTTCTGCTTCTCTGTAGTCCTTTTGCCTTAGAACCTTTGGATTTTCTCACCGTTATCCGGTGTTTCGAGGTAGCGACCGGTTCTATAAACTGAATAATCAAAGTAGTGGTTGTTTGTGAGTAATTGGTGCATGAGACCACTGAATAAGTGGCTGCGGACAAGCAGTGATACTGCCCGAGAGTGTGATTGGTTTCCAATTAGCGAACGCTTCCCTACAAAATACCACTAGAATCCAGTAACGGTGCTGCAGCATGACGATCGTGGCTTGCAAATTTACAGTTACTGGTTCTCCGTTCCAGCTAAAAAACGACTCTTAAGGCCTCTATAACATTTCCTCCAATTATTCATTCTTTCAGGTTGTCTGATATTTTGTTGTCCTTTGTGTGAAGCCGTATTATGATAGATGATTCAGAGACCTATAAGCTTTGGCGGATTCGTAAAACGATCCTGAAGGTTTGTTGAGTCATCTTTTAAATCTCCTCAAGATGTGCAAAGATAGAGGCTATCTTGTAATGCCCAAAGAATTAGAACAAACACTGGATGAATTCAAACTAGCAGTCGGAGATCCACCCAATCGAAAAGACTTGTTAATGGTCGTTAATCACGAAGAAGACCCTACGGATATGCTTTATGTTTTTTTTCCGGATGAAGAGAAAGTCAACACGAAGACCATTCGCGCTTATTTAAATCAGATGCAGCAAGATAGTACTTATCGAGCTATTTTGGTGTTAAAAGAAAAAGGCTTGACTCCGTTTGCGAAGACAGTAAGAAATCTTTACACAACTTTTGATGGGCTGATTTTAGGCACTTGCCGAACTGTCTTGCAAATATACGTTAGAGTGCTTTTTCGAGAACGAACTCATGGTGAACATAACTGAACATCAGTTAGTTCCGCAACATAGTGTCCTGGTGCCGGAGGAGAAGAAGGAACTACTCGAACGATAGTAAGTTTACCATAAATTAGTTTACACTTTATTCCAGTCGACTTAAGGAAAGTCAGTTGCCAAAGATGCAAGCCAGCGACCCAGTGGCTCGATATTACGGTCTTCGAAGAGGACAAGTTGTGCGGATTACGAGGCCGTCTGAAACTGCCGGCCGATACATAACATATCGTATTGTGGTTTGAACCTTCGCTAGTTCATCTCATTTGGACACAATAAAAAAAACCGTACACTTGACACATTCGGCTCTTTCCATTACCGATACTTGGGACTGTCTTCGCCGAAGAAGGAAATTAGTACAGGGGGACTCGGGTTACTGGCGTCGCAGAGGTTATTCAGCATGTCCAAGCGATATTCACATTTGTTTTGAAACCGGTTCAACTTAGCTCGTGATCTATTGTCATTTCTTCGGTGGTCTTCTTTAAGGAGTACGTATATTAATCGGTTCCCCACCACACAAAAGAGTAGTCGGAGTCTCTGTAGAATGGAGCATGCAGTAGAAGCAACCTGGCCAGTATAACGCGGCCTTTTCATAAGGTCACGCGAATTTTCGTCTTTATCTGCTTGTGACAACAACAGATTATTCTCAGCAAATAGAGGTTGGCCGCTAGGCTTTGGGGCTCGGCGGTGAACTGTGAAGTCGAAGTGATAGTGAACTAAACAACATTAAAGCCTTCTACTAACAATTAGGTTAAGTTGAAGGCTTTTTATGGAAGAAATAATTTTGCCGATGTCACGATAAAAAGGTATTTCATGTTCGAGAGGCTGGTCTCACTTTTTAAATTCTAATGTAATATGCCATATGAATTCGTATGGATTTTTGACGTTAGTGTGTTCCGTAGACTGATCTGATGGCATTCGAAACCAAGCTTTCCGTTTCGATCAGAAACATTTCACCCCATTAATGAAGTGGTCCACTAAAAGCGTCATTCCGGCTAGTGATGAAACGACTCCGTTCCAAACAGCAACCTCGGTAGTCACAACTCAAACTTAAATCTGCCTGCACGGTACCTTCGAATAGCAGAAGTAAATAGGGCCATTCTCGCATTTTGGTATTCTTTAAAGCACAGATGTATTTCAGTTGGGATTTCGGTGGTACCTTATTGATTTTTTTATGGTTTGCGTGAACGGTCGGTTGTTCATCAGCGACGGATACATCTGGAGATTACCCAATCGAGAAAAACCTAATTGGCCATTTACGGTCGGTGTGAAATCAAACAGTGTCAACGCAACGGTGCTGAGAAAGAAACGACTGGAATCAAGGTATAAACACAATTTTGTGTTCGTACTGTACAGGTTTTCGCTGTCTTTTTGTAGTTCTTGTGTTTCACAAGAGTTCGAATATGCCTCACAACTGAATTCGATTCTTTCAACTTCTGCTTCCTTTTTCATTAATACAGCGATACGGTAAGCCATTCTCAGGAAAGAAGTCGTGGTCATCTGAAGGCCACCAGGTGGTGGATCCGATCAAAGGCAGAGAGATTCGGACTTGCGACATTAGGATTGAGACGCTGCCTTATCAACTACTTAAAAAACGCTGATTAATCCGTCAAAAGCATTCACAACAGGATAGGCATCCAGCCTTGTGCTACACTATTAGTGGTGCTTTTTACATTTAAAACACCTCCGAACTTCCCGAATGAACTGCGTTGGTTGTATGAAAACAGCCAAGGAGACAGGTCGGCGTTTGCCATTGTCCCACCTCCATGCACGAAAGAAATGATGTCTCGTAAATTTATATCGTCCAAATTGACCCAACGGTCCGGGTTTTCTGTTGGAACACCGAAATACTTTGGAGAAACACCGGTAACGGCTCAGTAGGTCTCACCGATTGCATGCCAGTTCCAGTTTTTAAATTACAGGAAAGGAAACCTCATTTTTAAGATATGATTAGCTTCGCTTTAAAATTGCGATAACAGACAATTGTAGCGGCTCTTTTGGGCACCAAAGCCATAAAAAGTTTCCTTTGAACCCAGAATCTTGGTCAGTTTTCAGGCGGGCACTTTGTCAATTCAGTCAGCTAATTTTCAGTATCTAGCGTAAATCTATGGTCAGGTGGTCGCTGGAACGTTGCCAAAGTTCGTGACTCAGCCGTGATGGGGGCCATTAGGCTATCTAGCTTTGGAATCAGATTGCAGCTGTCGGCTGCGATCACGCAAATTACTCAAACATTTTAAGGCCTCAAGACAATACAGTCAAGAGCAACTTCACTCAATTGAGTGACTTCCATTAGTCAAGCCATAACGCACGTTGCAGATCATAGAATTGCGATCGGGACTGGCTAGTGGATTAGTCGATTAAATTAGGTTTCGAGCAGCACTTCGCTGCTTGTTCAACGTACGTTTGTTTAGGTGTCCTGACCCTGGTGGTACCTCGTCACGGTTCATTATTTTTGTTTCTCCTTATCTTGGAACCGACATAATTAGACAGCTCAGTAGCCTTTCTGTGTCAGTTTGTTTAGCTCGACAATAAACGTCCGGCAGTTCTCACTGCCTTTCGGCTATTTATCTGGGGAAACAGATATTGCCACTCCGAGAAGAATCGAATTATCTAAATGATCACTGCTGCAGTTCTGCGGTTATCATCACTTTATCGGTGTAGATTTCCTACTGTATGCGCTGGTCACACTCGCCCCCATTCAGACCGTAACCACTGTTCTCGTTGGTTGGATTAAGCTATCTTTGTTTCACGGGTCCCCCACTATCCAAAAACCCATCCATACCGTTTGGCAGGCTACCATGCATTGGAAAAATCTGTCGTTGCTGGGTACCATTGCGTGCTCTTTTTTGTTTTCGAATGCATGTTCATTACTGTGATTTTTGTTAAAAGATCTTGGTCGAACCGGAGTAGAGCATGCTCGTTTGTATCCAGTTAAAGAATTTCCCCATAACGACATGACAGAGATTCGATCCCCTATGTCAGCTGGTCCTAAGATGGCAAAATTCAACTTACTGACCATTGAGTCAATCCACATCACCCTGAGTTTTTCAGACATCGAAGTACCATTTGAACTGAAACCAGGAAAAAGGGACCCACAAAAATGTTTTCCAGAGGAGCATTCATGATGCATTATGCTGGGTATTGTCGATTCTGAGGTACGATGTGGTTTCCCTGACATAAACGATTGCTCCTCTCCTTAACACATTCGTACTACCAATTTCTACAAGACTGTCGAAACTCCATGCATATCGATGGACAACCGAAAACGTGGAGATGGAGAACAGAAGTGTTGGAGGTGAAATCTACACTGTTTTTTTCCTACTTCTACTTTTTTGTCCCCGTCTAATATATATATATATATATATATATATATATATATATATCACCAGAATCGAATCTGTAGCATCAGGAGTGCGCATGGAAGTTCTCCATCGAAGAGTCCACAGAAGAACCACAACTGTGAATCGCTGATAACTGTTTGTCAGTTGGGCTGAGCCAACCTTGGGAACGAGGGCAGAATGCCCCAGAATATACATATGTATATATAGAAGCAGCAAGTAGTATCTGGATGAGACAGACATATCAATTCGGAGTGTACAAGTATGTGGATGTTTGGACAAGAGAGCACTGGGTACGCATACCTGACGAGCGACAATAACCGCGAAACCGGTCGTGTGCTCCCGGGAAAATTTTGTTCACGCATCCCCTTCCGTTGTGCAACCACCAAGCTTGCTCTAACATGCTCCGGCCTGAGCTGCAACCTCGCAGCAACAAATAATAGTAATAATAGTAATAGTAATAATAGTAATAAAATATTCCGAGGAAAACCTGCTATTGACTGCAGTATTTAGCTGTATAGACCATGGCGTTGTGAAATATCTATTTTTACTTCCCTTATTAATGAGATAACATTGTCATTTTTCAGGAATTGGGTTGCGACCAACAGAGGGCTACCAGGTGGGGAAGTTGACCAGCGGTGGCAGGATTCGAACTCGCGACCTTCACGTCCAAACGCCACGACCTTATCCGCTCGTCCACCGCCGGTATAATCCAACTCGGGACAACCCATAAGTTAAGGTTTTCACACCTTCCCGCCCGGCCATCGACTGACAACCCTGACGATCCATTTCTCTTCGTCTACGAAAAAAATCCAATAAGGGCACTGTCAATTATCTAGTTTGGCACACCAAATCCTTACAAGCATCCGCGATACCTGTGCGTCGTGCTTTATTAGACTTTTCAACTAACTTTAGCCAATGTTGAACGTTTTCTATCTCGCAGCAGAGGAAAGAATTCCTTTTCCTTCCTTTTCCATTTTCTCTGCGGTTTCGGTGGGACAGGATTGGCACAGATTTTCGCCTCTCCCTATATATATATATATAATATATAGCAAAATAAGACTCCATTTTGAGGTGGTGTGATGTGTTCTGCACTCCTATGACCAAACCAGCAATACAGGATGACTTATCTCAAGCCGCAGTTTCGACTACGATTAGGAGACCAATGGTCACCAGGTCCTACAGGTTGGGCGTTTAGTTCACCGAAGAACTCAATCAGAAAAGCGTGACCCAAATAGATAAGCTTCCACGCAGCCACTCCTCGACGCTTTGTGGACAGGTTTTCGCTAAAAGCAAAGGCATTTGCCCGAGAACCCTTGCTCAGCGGTTTGATTACCTGCCCAACATTTCGGATGAATCAACCAAATGCAGTGAAATTCATGTCACATCGGCTGTCGCGTAAGATAACCAGAACTGCATTGCCTTGGTCTCAAACGGGATAAGTATTGTTTGGCGGGTTAGTGATCGTAGTTCTTGTGATGGATTAATGCTCCATAACAATATGGGTGAATCAAAAGCTCCTGTTAGTGCTTCCAAATAAAAGCTCCTCTACGATGAGCAGCTGTGAAATACCGTTACTCTGCATACAGCGAGTGCCCGCGGTTTGCTAGATTTGTCTGTTTGCAATAGTGGGAGATCATAAAATAATCAGAGAATACCGCTTAAGTCTAAGTATTCACCTCATTCAACAGTCTTCAGTATTCGCACGCCAAACTACGGAGAGCAACAACCCATCAAAGCAACAAACTTGAAATTTTTAAAGTGGATGTACACTGCACCTTCGAAACGAGGATACAAGACACTTCCGTGATTGTTCTTCACAGTGGAGATGCCACTTTTTTCGCTTCATTATTTGGGTGCCAGGTGCACGTGGCTATGCTGGCACCGAGATCGCTTTGAGCACGAGTGTCGAGTGTTCGACTCGATATCCCTATCCACAGACGTGTGTGCTGTTCGGTTGAACAGTTCTGTGCACGTCAATAGCAATCGGCCGAAATGCTTGCGTGTTCATCGCGTTTGTAAATGATGCCATCGATAACAGTCTTGCTGAAGCCAAGGGTGACTTCTACTAAGACCAGTTTTACTTTGGAGTGCGTGTTCAACGGACATCTTGGACTTAGTTGATAATTTCAAAGCTTAGGATGACGGATAGAAAGACATCGAGTGCTCGTTTTCTGTTTCTGTCGATCGAATTGACTGAAGCTTGCTTTTATCACAGCTTGTTTCTGCCGGACCTAAACACAACATCGGCTCGTTTGGCCTCCTTCACCTCCACTGCTTCAACTCCGACTGATCAAACTATCACTGGTCACTGGTATCGCAGTCTGTCGATTATCCATCATTCTAGTTCACATCTGTGGATTCAGGTCGTCCGTTCTGGTCTACACATGGTCCCTGGTTCCACCAACACGAAAACCGTGTTTTGAGTGGTTATTTCCGGGCGGTAATCGCTCACTATATATATATGACAAAGAATTATCAACGAATCACAGTCGTGATTCTTCTGTGGACTCTTCGACGAACAGCTTCCATGCACACTCTTGTTGGTACAGATTCGATTGTAATGAGAAATATCAATCAATTCGGAGTGTACAAGTATGTGGATGTTTGGACAAGAGAGCATCGGGTACGCATACCTGACGAGCGACAATAACCGCGAAACCGGTCGTGTGCTCCCGGGCAAATTTTGTTCACGCATCCAGATACTACTTCCTGGTTCTATATATACATACGTATATTCTGGGGCATTCCGCCCTCGTTCCCAAGGTTGGCTCAGCCCAACTGACAAAGAATTATCAACGAATCACAGTCGTGATTCTTCTGTGGACTCTTCGACGAAGAGCTTCCATGCACACTCCTGTTGCTACAGATTCGATTGTGGTGAGAAATATCAATCAATTCGGAGTGTACAAGTATGTGGATGTTTGGACAAGAGAGCATCGGGTACGCATACCTGACGAGCGACAATAACCGCGAAACCGGTCGTGTGCTCCCGGGCAAATTTTGTTCACGCATCCAGATACTACTTCCTGGTTCTATATATACATACGTATATTCTGGGGCATTCCGCCCTCGTTCCCAAGGTTGGCTCAGCCCAACTGACAAAGAATTATCAACGAATCACAGTCGTGATTCTTCTGTGGACTCTTCGACGAAGAGCTTCCATGCACACTCCTGTTGCTACAGATTCGATTGTGGTGAGAAATATCAATCAATTCGGAGTGTACAAGTATGTGGATGTTTGGACAAGAGAGCATCGGGTACGCATACCTGACGAGCGACAATAACCGCGAAACCGGTCGTGTGCTCCCGGGCAAATTTTGTTCACGCATCCAGATACTACTTCCTGGTTCTATATATACATACGTATATTCTGGGGCATTCCGCCCTCGTTCCCAAGGTTGGCTCAGCCCAACTGACAAAGAATTATCAACGAATCACAGTCGTGATTCTTCTGTGGACTCTTCGACGAAGAGCTTCCATGCACACTCCTGTTGCTACAGATTCGATTGTGGTGAGAAATATCAATCAATTCGGAGTGTACAAGTATGTGGATGTTTGGACAAGAGAGCATCGGGTACGCATACCTGACGAGCGACAATAACCGCGAAACCGGTCGTGTGCTCCCGGGCAAATTTTGTTCACGTATCCAGATACTACTTCCTGGTTCTATATATACATACGTATATTCTGGGGCATTCCGCCCTCGTTCCCAAGGTTGGCTCAGCCCAACTGACAAAGAATTATCAACGAATCACAGTCGTGATTCTTCTGTGGACTCTTCGACGAAGAGCTTCCATGCACACTCCTGTTGCTACAGATTCGATTGTGGTGAGAAATATCAATCAATTCGGAGTGTACAAGTATGTGGATGTTTGGACAAGAGAGCATCGGGTACGCATACCTGACGAGCGACAATAACCGCGAAACCGGTCGTGTGCTCCCGGGCAAATTTTGTTCACGCATCCAGATACTACTTCCTGGTTCTATATATACATACGTATATTCTGGGGCATTCCGCCCTCGTTCCCAAGGTTGGCTCAGCCCAACTGACAAAGAATTATCAACGAATCACAGTCGTGATTCTTCTGTGGACTCTTCGACGAAGAGCTTCCATGCACACTCCTGTTGCTACAGATTCGATTGTGGTGAGAAATATCAATCAATTCGGAGTGTACAAGTATGTGGATGTTTGGACAAGAGAGCATCGGGTACGCATACCTGACGAGCGACAATAACCGCGAAACCGGTCGTGTGCTCCCGGGCAAATTTTGTTCACGCATCCAGATACTACTTCCTGGTTCTATATATATATATATATATAAACTCCTCAGACTAGAAATGTCTGAAGCCCCTATTCGTATGGCTATCTCAGTAACTAAGCAATGGAATCCAGCGCATGCAAGCAGGATAAAGACATCTAAAGCAGTAGTGTTTAATTCACTTTACCAGGGATTTGTTCATCCGGAACTTGTCATGCACCGAATTCAAAGAACTCTTAGCCATCTTTTGAAAAACTCCTATGATTTTTCTGTCAGCTCATAACTGAAACTGAGGAGTTGCTTCGACATTTAGGTTTTTTCTGTTCCTTCTGAGTTAAATCTAAATATCTGAGTTCTTCAAATATCTTCACTCTTTCGCGATCTGATTACCCATCAGATTATTTTATTGGCATAACCACTCACTGGGGTATATACATGGGAACAAATATCCATAAAAAGCTCTTCACAAATTGCCATGTGAAACCTAAAAGCCCGCCCCCCCCTCATAAGAGAAGGCTGTGACACTTAGAAGCTAAGCAACACAAGGCCTCGTATTAGTCTTCGAATTTTTCCCGCACTTTTACCAGCCTTCCTTCATTTTTGCCGAAAAAATCAAAATATCTGAATGAAGTCTGTTTACTTCCGGCAGCGTTTTTTCAGAATAGTGAAGGAACTACCTAACAATGTGATCTGCATGTAAAACGTTTGTAAACAATGTCTCTTTGGACCCTGTTCGTACCCCAAGTAATTCTCCATCGAACAGTCATCCCATGTTTTAACGCACTCCTATGCACTGCCTTCTCGTGGCGGTTTCCACAAAAGTGCGAGGATAGAGACGAACGCCCGGGGCCCTGGACCCGGATGAGTGATCTTCGAGAGTCAGTAGAGGAAACATGGCCAAGCCTTGATCACAAACCAACCACGGATGGCGCACGAACCATACGGCGTGTCAGCGTCTGCAGTGGGGTGATGCACTGGGCAACCGGGATGTCTAGCCCCATCCGAAGGGGGTATGAACCAAACAATCAGTCACCGGGCCCTAGTGGGTTCCGTGACCCTCAGGCTGCCCTGCTGCCGCGAAAGTTAGATCATTTATTCAGAGGCTCAAGGAAAGGTCCCCAAATCAACTCTCTTCTTTAGTTCGGAAACCGGGTAGTATGAAACCCACAGAGAAATCATAGGTCCCGATGGATAGCCAGTGATGTGGAGATTGATGAATTAACGTCTGTAATGGACTCTGGGCGTTGTTTCTTCTTCCCTCTTTCTCAATCATTGTTTCCACCCTTCGCCGTGGTTCCAAGGGCAAATGGTCCGCATTCAGATTTGGGCAAAACAAATAACAATAAATTAACGCAATTCGATTACCACTCCGTATCTCTCGGATCAAAGGTCAATGGGTAGAGACCTGACGAAGTAGTCTCCTGGTCCTCCAAGTCGGATGTTGATCTGAGTTAGCAGCGCAGTCGGAAAAATGAGTGGAAGACTAATTGATCCAAGTAGATGGGCTTCCACTCAGAAATACCCCGCTGCCTTGCGGTCAGCTTCTTGTCAGAACCAAAGGCTTAGGTTGAGAACCCTAATCGTTCTTCTGCTTAGTGGCTGGGCTCCCTAGCAGCACCCGTCCACCAATCCCTATGAGTTACACGCCTACAAATAATTCCATACTGCATCGGTCGTCATGCAGGATAATCAGGACCGCGCTGCCCGTTGCATCGAGCGGTGTGGGTAATGATAAGTACGCTACTGCTCAGAGTTCCCTCTCTTTTATTCAACCTGTCCCTTTGCCCCCTCTGCCTGCTCATAATGTCCCCCCTGATAACACGTCCGGTAACCGCAACGGTTCATTGCCAAATAGCGTAGTAAGTGGTTTTCAGTCTGCTAGCTCACATTTTCTCAGGCCTCGTCATCCTCTGAATCTCGGTCCCTTCAATGTGCGCACTCTCAAGCAGGCCGGCCAACAGGCGTGTTTAGCTCTGACAGTTGACTCACTTTCGATTGATGTCTGCTGCGTCAATGAAGCACGAATTCAGGATTCGAGTAGAGTAATTCAACCAAATGCGTCTAATGTCTGGTCAAGATATTTCCCGCACAATTCAGAAAACGAAGCAGTCCAAGCTATGGGTCAACGTAGTGCAAGAGTAGTCCTAAATGAGAAGAAGGCCGAAGCGGCTGTTCAGATTGGATCCCGGTTAAAAATCGCTTGTGCACCACGAGACTGTAGGGATCAGTCGGCGTCCGGAAGGATAGGTGTGTTAAGAGCCGCTTTACTGTTCATCGTCCGCATACGCCCCAACAGACTGCAGTGCTGACACGCAAAAAGTCGAGTTTTATGACAAGTTCGTCACTCTCGATCGGAAGAGCGAATGCTCTGACAGTAATTGTAGCAGGTGATTTTAATGCACAATTTTGAAAACCGTTTTTATCGGAAGCCTGCTTAGGTGAGGACTGCGCCTCGCCTGCTTAGCGAACAGACAATGGGAAATTTGTGCGAACAATAACTTATTCCTGCCTAGCTCAAATTGCCGACGCAGTTCGCGTCGTACAGCGACATGGTGCTTAAATCGGACTGGCCAATCTGGTCAGATGCCATATTGCAGTAAGCTACCATTGGCGTGGTTCTGTTCAGGAGTGTAGACCGTATTGGACCACGTACGCTGAATTGGACCCAACTTCGAATTTCGGAGCCATTACAGTTGGTTTCAATGCCGATTTGCGTTCGCACAACGCTGCGTCGACGAGGCCCACAAGCCGTTGATGGTCGAACGGTCTTGTTTGGTTTGCTGGTTCGCATACAGCTAACGAACATACCATCCAACCAACCAAGAGCTTCGACGAGCAGTGGTGTAGACGGGCATTGCTAGCAAAATCAAGCAGTGGTGTACGCCTAGGCAGAGATTTTCGCCCCGTGGGCTAGATCTTCATGGTATTACTAAAGGACAACTGTTTCACAGTCTTTGTGGTTAGGGTCCGAAAGACTCACCAACTAGGTGGCGGGTCTTTGAGTATTCACTTTTTTCATGGAAAAATGTAACCCTGAGGAAAAGGCAAAGCGGTTTCCAGTGAAGCTTGCCATTGCTGTTTAACGCCAAATGATGATGATGATGAATTACCTAAGAGAAATAGCTAACCCCTGAGAATTGCTATGCGCTGAGCACCGTGACCGAAGTGTCAAAGGAGCGTACTAGTCATTCGCGTTTGTGAACCTTGAAATCCAAAATAATGTATTCTGGGGACTGAAACAAACATTCATTGCTTGAATATATTAAATCAACAATGGAAGAATGGACACTGGTGTGGGAATAAAAAACAACACAAAAGTTATGGTTGAGGGGAATTAAAGTTTCAGCTACATTAGTAGAAGTGCGTGGTTGGAAAAGTCAGGATTTAGTACTCAGCAAGCGGCAGCTGAATAAAGAGGAGTGAAAGGTGTAATTACAGGTCGGATATCTAATGAGGGGGCGATTTGGATTTCGGTCAAAATCCGAAAAGCAGAAAATGACTGGAGGATTTAGTTAATAGAATCAATGTTGCAGTTTGGTCCGCAAATGTTGTTAAGGCTAAGGAGCTCCTAGTGACTTTCTGCGTGCACAGTGATAGCACCGGAAGGGGAGAAATGGTTATAGCGCATGTGCAACGTGCATTATCGTGTTTAATTTGACAGAAAACTGGCAACAAAGATCCCGAGTTAAAGCAGCAAACCATATAAGACCTCGATATATCAGCGTGGTAGTGCGCCAGGCGAAAATAGAGCCGTGAAATACAGCGGCCACGAGATAATTCACTTCCATTTAACTTGTGCATCAGTCCTGTAATATCAGAGTGAAGAACTGATCGACCATTCCGAAATCGCCGCGAAATCCAACTTGTTTTTCGTCTTTGTTTCTTTTAAGTATGATTTAGTAACGGAAACGAGGCCTCAAAAAGATATGGTAATTAGGTTATACAACAGTTCATAAGTTAACATGGATACCGGCGATTTTTTGATAAGATAAAAAATTGGATCGGTTGCTGATGTAAGATGAGGATTCGTAGGCTTTTTTGAAATCATCAACCACGGCCACTTCCTATCCTATTGGAATACGGTCGATTTTGGGCTCCATCGCTGGTTCGAAGTCGTGGAAACGAGTGGCGTGTGGGAGATAATAAACTACTTAAATTTCCAATTCATGGTTAAGACAGGCAGATTCGATATAGAGCTACCAGCACCAAGTTTCATAAGTTCCCTTGACGGAAAGAGGGATGACAAATCGTCCCATGGTTGTACTGATACTTAGAAGACAACAGAGCTCAATTCAACATTTATCATCCTGGTTAAATCTCACACAGCAGCACGTCTCGCTATAAATAGATTCATGAAATCTTTCACTGAAGTCACCTGAACCGTTGGGCAGAGCGCTTCAGGGACCAGTTTAACTGGCCACATGCTAACGTATTTGGGCCGACGTCTGCAACTGCGAATGCTTGCGAGGCCTCTTGATCCAATGAAATTCGAAGTAGAGTCGAATATTCAACTTCTGAAGAGGGGAAAAGAGGACGGTCCCGACGAACTTCCTCTAATTATTTTCCAATCGGGTGGGAGAAGCTCTGATGGAATCAATTACCTTCTTGCTTCTTCATATTTGGAATGAGGAACGTATTCCGTTAAAGTTGAGTTGAGCACTGGAGTCAGTATGCCACTTTCAAGAAGGGTACACGGAGTGACTGCAGTAATCATCGTGGGATTAGTTTGACTCTGATAGTCACTAAGGTGTTAGCGTTGGTAATGCTGCGTCGCTTGACACCAATTCGCGAGAGCAACATCCGCGAAAAGCAGGCCGGATATCGGCCAGTTCGCGGTTGCATCGACCAGATATTCACTCTTCCGAAAACACGGACACTCCTGCAATACTATAGTAGTATTTCTCGACTTTAAGAGCGCGTTCGATTCAGTCGACCGAACAGCACTATTCAGTGCTCTTTATCGGAATGGTATGCCAACGAAGTTCGTGAACCTGTTGCGAGCATTGTACTTGTATAACTGTGGCCCTGTGAGGGTATACGCTGAACTATCAGGTTCATTCGAAACGACTAGCGGCGTTCGACAAGGGTGTTCCTTGTCTCCATTCCTGTCCAACTTTGTCACGGATGAGGTGATGGAAGATGCTTTAGGAGGTCTCCAAGATGTGGGAATAGAACTGGGAAATGAAGGGAAACTATGTTACCTAGATTAACACAGATGACGGGCGTGTGTGCCTGTTCGAGTCTTTGCGGGACCATGCACAACGCACTTAGATGGACTGTCGAAGATCTGTGCTCGGATGTTGGCCGTGTTTTGCACCTTCAAATTGCAAAGTGCTGTCGCAGGACTGAACGATAGTAGTGCCAAACTTGGTGCTGAGCGGGGAGAAACTCACGATTGTGGACCATTTCACCTACCTTGGTAGCTGCGTGTCCAACGATGGTAGCTCGGCAGTAGATGTAAACATGCGTATATCCTAGGCTCGGGCAGCTTACGCTGAACTGAAGCACTTGTGGTGTCGGCCTGATATCGTACTAGGCGCCAATTCTGAAAATACCTCGTTTCAGCGTATGAAACTTAGTAGACTACGCTGAATGGGTCACGTGTTGCGTATGGCGAACATTCTTCTACCATACTGTGCCCTATTTGGTGTTCCTCCCAAGGAATGGAAGAAGCCACCCGGAGGCCAACAGATGACGTGGTAACGCGGGATGAGAAAATGTACAGCGAAGTTAGGTAAAGTAGGTGTCTCACGTCTTCGTGGTTGGGGTCCGAAAGACTCGTCAACTAGCTGGCTGGAGACACTGAAGGATATGGCAGTGAATCGCACTCAGTGGCAACCGTGTTTTCATTTTTCACCGAATCAAAGTGATTGAAAAAGTGCGCTTGTATAATTAGACTTTATTCCATGTGTTCCCTACAGCAACATCTTATCTTTTCCCGCCTGTGTAGGTCCACTCCCTGTTCCCCTTGGATATTCACTCTTTTTATAGAACTTGGAAAGAAAGGCAGCGGCCAGTGAGGCTTGCCTTACTGTTCAACGCTGAACGATGATGATGACGAAGTACGAAATACAGATCTACCAAGATTTGAGTTTGATAGCCCCATCGAGTAACACTTTCGAGCAATTTTCACGAGATATTGCTCACTGAACTTGCAGTTTCGATTGCGATCCTCCTATCACCGGTCGAGGTGACATGGTCAGTGCTCGGGCGCAGTTGATCATAGTCCTTTGTATTTATTTTCATTCAATTAAAAGGTCCTTACTATAGTTTGCTATCTGAACACCAAGCTCAGCGACCAAAATCTGAAACCACCAACCAACATCAATTTCTAACATTAAGAAATTCCAAGTCGCATTATGAGTCGTATAATGCTATCCAGTTTACCAGTTACCATGATCAATAGTCAAAACACTGTCTTAAAAGCACGGCACAACTGGACAAACTGAAATGCAAGAGACATTTACGTGCCGCAGTACAACACAAATACGAATCATAGACTTGAGCCGCTCCCATCAGTTACCTAGAAACGAAGACACTGACTGCAGCCGTCTTGCAGTGAGAAACAACGTACTTTGGAGAGATGAATCTTATGGAGTATGGAGGTACATAATTATCCTGGTCCATATCCCACCGACTAATCCTATTCGCTGCCGTATTTCAACAATTTGTTTAAACTAGGTTTTTGATCTGGGTGGCGCGGAGGGCAAAAATATAGATCCTATGGTATTTGCTTCAACCAAAAGGAAGGCAATCAAAGGGTTCTTGTAATCAACGTGAATATCGTTTTGCTTCGCTATCCAAGTGAAGATCTCAATCTATCCAGACTACCATCATAAATGTGCACAATGGTAGTTCTGGATGAGATGGTAATAAAAAGACTGTGATATAAAAGATGGTTGGATTATTTTACACGAACATATTACCAACAAACGGTGAGAAAATCACACGTGGAGATGACAGTAAGTAAAGAATCGGTTCATCTGTTGAGGAACCGAATTTACCGAGGAGGCTTGGACGACAGTAAGAGTACTACGCTCACGATGGTGTTCGACAGAATAGCTCTCACCGACGTGACGACCGAGGCGATCGTGATCGACGATGACGGTCACGTGAACGAGACCGGCGTTTTCGACCGTATCGTTTCTTGCTTCGGTTGTATAGCTTGCGGCATAACTCGCGCGAAATAGGCTTCAAGTGCATAAAGTTGCAAAATCCTCCACGAGTACACTCCCTGAAATCGGGAAAAAGGGCATACACAGTAACAACACAAAGCAACTTGTGGAATTTTCATCGCAGAAGATTAGATGGACTATGACTCAGGAGCGGTATCTTTATGCTTGAGGAATACGAAAAAACCTGACAGTGAAATGCAAGTACGATCCAACCCCTTTCGTTCCGAGCGACAAATTTTTTAACCACTCAGGTACGAATGACCATCAAGTGTTTTCGTTCCGTGTTATGTCTTTTGGGCTTACTATATGTTTTACACTGTGTGGTTGAAAACACTTGAAACTCATTTGAAATTGGTCTAAATATTGTCAGCGGTAAATTTACCGTAGCCTACTGAAATTAGGGATGGTCAGGTTAGGATCCTATCCTTTGCATACTAGTACACTACTCGCCATTGGTTATCGTAAAATCCACGATGCCCAGGTGACACACCGATATCTCGTAGATTTATTGGAAGTACTGAAGGAGTTACCCTAAGTCAAATGTAGTTAATCCGAAGATGTTCGTCTCTTTAGAACTACTTTATTACAAACCAGCTTCACAAATACCTATTCCATCGGAATACTCCTAGCTAGCGAACGACAAGATCTGTCAAGGAATCGACACCAAAAAGGCCTTTGGAACATAAAAAACCCAACTTACCTTATGGTAAACGGTAAATTATCCTAACAGTTTTCCACACAACCACTTACACCACAGTAACTGGTGAGACCGCTCTAAATCGATGCATGTTATTCTCTGTCACGACGCTGGAAGCTTAAGTTGGCTAAACTCTGCTCGTGATATGGTAGTTCTTTGGAAGGTACAACAAAACAAACGTGAAACGTTTTCCAGTTGCAAGCGATGCGGAAACTTAAAACATAAATCAGTCATTTTGCTAACGGCCTATTAGAGTAATCTTTACCGGTGCATTCAGTGGCCATACGCATCTTTTTTTTCTATTCGGTCATTCTAAGTCTCAAGAAATAGAGTAATCAAATGCAAAGACTCCGCAAACCGATTCTACAGAAGTGACACACCGCCCACCACTCAGTAAAAATTACTTTCCCGTCATCCTTTTCTAAACGTACTTCAGCCTGAAACAGTGACGATACATAGAAAGCATTCCACATCGTCTATCCAAAAAATGCCTTTCGATCAAAATGGTGTGGTTCGTCTCCGAGACGGCCAAATGGTGTTGTTGAGAGAAAGAAGCCTCAATGTGAGGTGACCTTTCTGGCATCCAAAATAGCCAACGCAGTTTTGTTTGCTACTTAGGGATTTATGGAAGCCTTCGATTACGTAAATCAATCATCGAATGCCGGATGTCCGCGTTTGGAGATGTAATTAACAAAGTGAACACCATCAATTCGACAGGCTCTGGTAAACAATGAATTTCAAAGGATACGCCATTAAAATTTGGAAGAAAAAAGGCTACATTGGCTACAAGCCCTATTCAGGTCAGTTCAGTTTGGATAACCACTAACCTTGAACTAACGTGCTATGGTTGTGGTTGTTACCTCACATCATCATAGGCCCAAACAGAAAAAAGAACTGGGAACAATGAAAGATCGACTGCAGAATAGTAAGCTGAAGAGCTATAAAAAAGGAAGGTTTTGAATGCAAGAATATCAACGACTATGACACTAAACCATATCACCTATTGTCTTTAACTATCGTTTTGGGGGATCTCGTGGACTCTAACCCGGTAAACTAATTGTACACACAGAAGCCAAACCACTGGCTGGAATTTTCACACTTTTCACCCATGCCATCAACTGGCCCAAACCATTTCCTGACCTTTGGCAGCCTTAAAGAATAGCGTACAACGAGGCGGTCGTTATGTGGCCATGCAAAAAGATGTCGCAACCATATCAACCTATTCTGGAACAATGTCTGCTCTAAAGACTGGGTCCAAGGACCCGGCACCCTAAGTCTGACTTCTGAATTACTCACAGAGGTATTCTATCATATTCTACCAACACTAAGAAGAAAATAAGGTTCAAACACTGCATATCTGCTTTCAACGGCCGTGTTTCGGAGCCCTAGAGCAATAGCGACCGCACTGCTGCCATGTATATTCAAACTTTGACGTCATAACTAGCAAGAAACAATCAAGCCTTCCGCATGCGCGAAAACACTTCATATGATGTACGATCGTCAGGTAAGATACAACTGCCGAAATAATTAAATATGTCTACCTCGTTTAGTTGCTGCCCTGCAAGAACAAGGTTCGGCTTTAAGCCAATCCAGTAATGCGCCAGCATTTTATATTTTGAATTTACAAAACGCATTCCAAACAGACATACTCTATCATTCAGACGATCTCGGAGAACCTGCAGCTTACTTGGATCTGTACCCAGTAACGCATCCTCATCTAAGTCGAACAATTTCTCGTCTGAACAAATATCAATGCCACTATTCTTAGTAAGGAAGAACTACCTCCTTAACCATCTCAATGATAAAGTTGAAAAGAAAAGGTGGAATAAAGCAACCCTAGCGAACATCGCTTGTCAAGGAGAACTAGGGTTAAAATCGCCGTAATCGCAAATTTGGCTTTGACCGTTCGCATATAGAGATTGGAAAAGTGAAATGAATTTCTCTGTCACACCCTCCAATGAAAGACAGTGCCAACGAACTGCGCGATCGACTAAGTCGGACGCCTCTTGCAAATCAAGAAAGACATGAATTGTAGGTTTATAGTATATGCGCTTATGTTCTAAGATCTGCTGCACAGTGAAAATTTGGTCCATATAACCTTGACCTGGACGGAAACCGGGTTGATTCACACGTATAAATATGCCTTTCGCGAGTACTCCATAATCGGCGGAGGTTAATACCAGCAACCCGTGTTCCTGTGCAATGCTCACTAAGCTAATTTCTCCATGATTTTCACATGAAATTCTATCATCATTCTTGTAAATCGGTACAACCATCGATTCACCCCATTCCGTAGGAATCTCTTCCATTTACTAGGCTGATCCCAGCAGCTCTGCTAACTCCGTTAACTCTGCCACCATCCTTGAAGAAGGATAACGAGAGTCCATCTAGTTCATCTGCCTTATACCTTTTAAGAGCCTATTCCTCACCGCTTCCATTTCCGATGGACAACTGGTATCCACGTGCATCGGTTCATTTGCAGGCATAGGTGGAAGGTCACCGTGGATGGAGGTTAACTAAATTACTCCCAGCAGTGTTATACCAATGCGCCAGCTTATGCTCCTGAGAGTGTGCCGTCGGACTCCTTAATCACTTCACTTAAGCTTGGCTTCCGTGGAGCAGCATTCTTGATCTGTCGGTAAACGTTGCGACTATTTCCCATAACCGTAGCCCCTACATTTGCCTAACAACCACTGCTCTGTTATTTTTCAGTCATCTGGTTAATTGACATCTCAGGAATCTACGCACCTCATTATAGGTTGCATCCGGCGGGAAGGATCTGTGAGCACTCAAAAGTGAAACGGAAGTCGAGGATATCCATCGTTTCTGGAGTTTATGTGGCAAGCAGCCCTGCGTGACGGCTGCCGCTGAGTAGAGCTTTTTTTGATCTGCTTGGACGCTGAGCATTGAGAGTTCCGACTGGAACTGCAGTTGGCAGTTATCGTCTAGAATCATTTGTGCCGGACAAGTGGCTTTTGCGCTGGAGTGACCATGAACAAGGCACAAACAAAAGCGACCTCGGACCAAAGCATGATCTGAGTCTACAGGTATGAACCAAAATGATCGGCAATCCTCCACTGATCCACGTCACTGGTGACCGATGACAATGTGATCAATCTAAGTCCAACGTTGTGGAGGTGAAGGAGGGCACCAGGTGAGCCGATGTCATTCTTTACGACAAAAATGGTGTTCTCAAGAAAAGGCCTGTGCTTAGAACAAACCTGGACGGTACAATCTCCGTTGTTGGTATGATTAGCTGGGACGGAAGACCTGCCTCCGGTGTGCCGTTCCGCCCCACTAATCATTCAAGTTGGGAGTTAAAATCATCAGCAAAGACCACATCGTCCGCTAAACATACACTGAGGACTAACCGAGATAAATTCCGGTGGAAAACGCCTTTCGCCTCAGAAAAACTGTAGTCAGTGAGCAAACACATGGATATGACGAACAAACAACGAAGCTTTAATCGATTGCTATTGACATTTACAGAATCACCCAACCGAACCGCATAAAAACGGGTGTTGACTGGGGTCGACGCACGCTCCGCCACCATGCTCAGAACGATCCCAACGTCGACTTGATCACGAGTGCTCGAAGCCGGATCACCGGAAAGGCGGAGAGTGAAGCATGAATGTGGTTGCATTTGGGCTATGAAGAATGATCGAGGAAGTGCGATCCTGTATGCGCGTTTTGAAGACAGAGTACATCTATTTTGGAAGTTTCAAGAGTCCCAGCTAGGGAAGCCTGTTGGCCTGTTTGGGTGAGTGCGAACACTGAAGGCACCCAAGTCGAGTGAACACTTAGGTTTAAGTAATGTTTGCAAACTATTCCTTCCCCTTCTCTAATGCTGCCATCAGACAAATCTGTCGGACCGCAGTTCGTTGAGTCGACTTTTATGATTCCTGCATCGAAAGAAGGAAAATTAGAAAGGCTCCTTGCAGTGGATATCTGTCATTGGTCCACTCACAGGGTATCAATCTGGTGTAGGCGGCCCGCATGCTTTTTCTGGTGAATTCATCTATTAACATTTCAAGATTTGGCACAAACTGAATTGATCATTACGAAAGTAACAGACAAGATGATGTAAAATTTGATGCATAGTGCAGTATCCGTGGCTTATAACGAGTTATTTTTGGTTCTCTTGAAAAATGAGAAGGCATTTACATGTGCTTATAATAAAAGTTTACTGAACATTCAGAAAAGGCTTTCGTAAACCGTCATAATGAAACTGTATCTTAACGTGGTGTAACTTCTCGACTGCCCTCAAGGCCCAGCGAGATATACAGGATGGCCCATCTTAGTGGACAAAGGCCTGGTGAAGTGATCTGTCGGTCCTGTAAGCTGAGGATTAACCTGAGCGGGCGACTATTTCGGAGAAATGCGAGGAAAAGCAACCGACCTAAATAGACGAAGTTCAACTCAGTTCACTTTCGATTACTTTGCGCGGTTGTTGTTAAAACCAAAGTATTCGATTGAGAACCCTATTCCTCCTCTTGCTTAGCGACTCCACTCCAAAGTAGTACGTGTCCATCATCTCGACGAGTGAAAAAAATAAGTCGCACTCAGTGCTGTACCGGTCGTTGTGCAGGATAATCAGGGCCACACTGTCCACTACTTCAAGCAGGGTGGGTAATGATAAATATGTTTTGCCAGAGCTTCCAAGCGGAGTTTACGCTGCACCACATTGTGGGTCATACTTTTGAGTGAAAGAATCCGGCTCGAGTTCCCAAAGAAAAACCGTTCCTGTGGTGTGGACAATCGCGAAGTATCGCTTGATCAAATGTCTGGAGCACAATTTTTATAGATAATTTTACCATTTTCCGTCCTCCCGATATGAGGACTGTGGCAGATAGCAGCGGAAAACTGCGGCTCTATACATTTTTTCCCGATGGCAGCATTGTTAGGACAAGATAATGTGGACGCGATACTGAGGTCTGAGCATTCCCTTCACTGGGCTTACCTTTAGTGCTCGCAAGCCAAACCAGATGGGGCAAGCAGCTGCGCTAGCCGAAACTCTTAAAACTCTTCAGTCAGATGTAAACCGTTCACCAAAGACGTATGCGCGAGAAACAAGCCCAATTCCGACCCGACCGGGGCTGCTTTGATTAGATCAGCGCGTGTGCGAACCTAGGCGCAAAGTCTTTGGATCCACGATCTGACTAAGTCGATCGTGCAATCCGTTGGCACTGTCTTTCATTGGAGGGTGTGACAGAGAAATTCATTTCACTTTTCCAATCTCTATATGCGAACGGTCAAAGCCAAATTTGCGATTACGGCGATTTTAACCCTAGTTCTCCTTGACAAGCGATGTTCGCTAGGGTTGCTTTATTCCACCTTTTCTTTTCAACTTTATCATTGAGATGGTTAAGGAGGTAGTTCTTCCTTACTAAGAATAGTGGCATTGATATTTGTTCAGACGAGAAATTGTTCGACTTAGATGAGGATGCGTTACTGGGTACAGATCCAAGTAAGCTGCAGGTTCT
>LUCM01004665.1:188200-207419 GCA_008360955.1 Fasciolopsis buskii | reverse complement strand
AATCTCATGTAAGGCTGCATTGAGGACACGAAATTCTAGTATGAGGTATTCATCTTGCAGCTTGGAACACCTATTTCGGCCAGATTGTGGCACGATACCATTCAGAGGTGTCATAGTGAAGACGATCTGTAGCCTCGTTCCGCCCGGATGCAACAGAAGAAGACCTATCAATCAGTGGCATGGTTCTAGGCCCAGTGTCTTGAATAGAACAGCGCTAGGCATCTGGATAACTATGTAATTAGGCGGAGAAAGACGCAACAAGGTTGAGCAACAAACAGAAAAAATAGTTTCTGTTAGAAAGACGTCCCACCGGACACCCTCAACGCATGTTTAATATATGGGCCCGTTTTACCAAACCAGTGCGTGGGGGATAACTATTTACTCACCCCAGTTCATATTGCCTACAACAAGCCTCGCGGAAATCGGTAACCGGGGACAGTTCCGCGTGCACTGGTCTACCACCGAACCACCGCAGGTTCAAATCTTGTACGGCTTTCTCGGCATCTTCTTCGCGACGGAACTGAATCAATTAGTAGTTACGAGATAGGGAGTTACCTTAATGTAAACATTGCCAACGAGATGATCGCCCAGGTTGTCGCACACGTTCATCTCCTCGATTTCGCCATACTGCAAGTACGCATTATCACTGGTGCTCACCTTACCTTTTCTTCACACTCGACGAAGACCTCCTCGAAAAACTCGTCGAAAATCTGCTGAGCCTGGACTTCGGTCAAATTAACTGAAAAATAAGATAGGAAATACTTGAGTACGATACTTGTGTAAGCGAAATGAATCGTTACCGACAACCGAAAACTCGTCTCAAGTCTCCAACGGAAATGTCAAATAAACAACAGACAGGTTGAGCGTAACAGGAACATGGGCGAAAATTGAGAGTTGTCCATCCAAAACTAAAATGAACAGGTAGCATGAAACAGACTATAACAATATATCTACAACGGCAAGACCAGAAGAGCGCCGACTGATTAGCGGGACCAGCCGGTAACTAAAAAATCTGCATTAAAATTCACACAAGACTTCAAATGTGCCCTACGCGTTCAAATCACGTTACCCTTAACTAATAACAAATAGGCAAGATTCGCTTGCACTTTTGCAACAAGCTGGGTGATAATTACCAAAAACCTTGACCTCTTAATGGGGGTTAGGTAATCGTGAAATCAGCTTGAAAACCCACAAAATAAGAGCCGGATGCCGATAATGCAGTAAACAGTTAGTGCTAAAGTGCAGGCGGAAAATTAACGGGTAAGAGTGTGCACCAATAAATACGAAAACAGCTATTTAACGCATACACACGTTGTCGCTAATCAGACAGATAACCCAGGTAGTATGAAAATGTCGCAGAACACCGCGGATCATTTTGGCCAGGCCAAGTGGAAAATCCAGTAGCCCAGAAAACGAATGCTGTCTAGAACTACAACGAACGCCAAAAAAGCCCAGACATATAGCGTCACATTACTTTTTGGTTTAGTGCTGCTATCCAAAAAGGTGACTCGATAAGATGTAAGATTTAGAGAAGACCTGCCATCATCATCATCATCGTTCAGTGTCAAACAGCAAGGGCAACCTCACTGACCCCTCGAACCTTTGATATACGCGTATTTACCTCCACTCCCGAGCTACCATCGTTGGACACGCAGCTACCAAGGTAGGTGAAATGGTCCACAATCGTGAGTTTCTCCCCGCTCAGCACCAAGTTTGGCACTACTGTCGTTTCAGTTCCCTGCGAGCATCACTTGCCATCATGAAGTTCGCAAAACACGCACGAACCTAGAGCAAACCGAGTGCGACAGGCTCACTATAGTGCCCTTGTGCGATGAAGTCCGCAGACTCGACAAGGCACACACCGTATCGGTGTAAATCTAGTAACGGATTATTTCCCTTCATTTCCCAGTTCTATCTCCACATCTTGGAGCATCCTAAAGCATTTCATCAGCCTCATCCGGTGAGCAAAGATTGGACGAAGGAATGAGTAACGAACAGAGGAACACCCCTGTGCGACGCGCTTAGTTAGCTGTTCGAATAACCTGATAGTTCAGCGAATTATACCCCCATAGGGCCACGTTATACAAGTTACAGTGACTCACAAAGGTTCCGAACTCTTCGGCATACCATTCCGATAGGAAGCAGCCCGGAAAAGCGGTTCGTCAATTCCAGTGAGTGAACGCCCACCCGCCTGACGGAGTGGAAGAGGGGACGTATTGGATTCCCAATCAACTATTCTAGGTTCTAGTTGAATAAGCGTGTCCGGCATACAGCGGTATAGCTAGTGTGAGGTCTTCTTCGCTTGAATCAATTGATACTCTGTTCATTAATTTTTTTCGATGTGGAGTTATTACCACTGCAAAATCTAAACCCTCAAATTGGGGATCGAGGAAATCAATCTCGTTAGATTTTGAAATCATTTTTCTTTCAGAAGTGATACGATTTCGGCTTGAGGGTAGTTCAATTTAGTTATAGCGTCAACGTGTAACGACGGACAAACCTTGACGTTGAATTTTATTTATTTTTAGATGTTAACGGTCTTGGGAGTTGGTATCACATGACTCCAGCGAGCATTAGGATGGCGTGTGTATCTCAAGCCGAAGGTAGTTTGTTCAATTATGGCCTGTGTATTAAGGTCAGAGGTTTGTAGGTAGAGATGACGAGTGCTTCGCTGTCTCCGCCGTCGGATGTTTTGTTTGAATGAGGTCTGAGTTTTAGCAGTGCTGCAGTCTATGTTGTGTGAAGGATAGATGAGATTTGGATACGACTAATTGATCCAATTAGTGTAGTGGGTTCCAATCAGAAATGTATAGCCACCGCTTGCCTTGGCGGTCCAGCTTATTGTCAGAACAAAGGCTTAGGTTGAGGATCGGTGCTCTTAATTCGTTTTTCTTTCTGCTTACTTGGGATGTCTTTGGTATTTGGTAAGAAATGTTATCTGCTTTGTGTTTTGGTAGTGTCTGCTATGTTGGCTTGATGTAATTATAAAAAAGGTTATACCTACAAATATCCATACGTTGCCATGTTCGGTCGATCAGTGCAGGATAATCAGGCAAGCCGACGGCTGCCCGTTTGATCGAGCAGGTGTGAGGTAATGATAAGTACGCTTAAACTGCCTCAGGTCCCTTCTCTTTTATTCTGACCTGTCCCTTTCCCCTCTGCCTGTCAATAATGTCCCCCGTGATAACACGTCGAGTAACCGCAACGGTCAAATTGCTCCAATAGGTTAGTAAGCTGGTTTCATTCGTCTGCTAGCTCACATTTCTAGCCATCGTATTCCTCTGAGATCTCGGTCCCTTCAATGTGCGCAATCTCAAGCAGGCCGGCCAACAGGCGAGTTTAGCTCTGACGTTGATCACTGTTCGATTTGATGGTCTGCTGCGTCACATTGAAGCCGAATTGCAGGATTCAGCTAGAGTAATTCAGAACAAATGGCGTCTAATGTTGGTCAAATATTTTCCCGCAGCCAATTCAGAAAAGAAAGAGGTCAAGCTATGGAGTCAACGATAGTGCAGAAGTAGTCCTAAAGGAAGAGGGTCCAGCGCTAGCATTTCGATGGATCCGGTTAAAAAGCGCTTGCTGCACCGCGAGACTGTAGGGATGTCGGCGTCGGAAGAGATAGGTGTGTTAAAAGGGCCGCTTACGGTGTCATCGGCATACGCCCCAACAGACTAGCGAGTGCTGGCAGCACGCAAAGAAAGTCGAGTTTATTGACAAGTTCGCACTATCGATCGGAATGGAGCGAATGCTCTGACAGTAATTGTAGCAGGTGATTTTAATGCACAATTTTGAAAACCGTTTTTATCGGAAGGCCTGCTTAGGTGAGGACTGCGCCTCGCTGCTTTAGCGAATCAGACCAATGGGAATTTGTGGAACAATAACTTTGATCATGTGCCTAGCTCAATTGCCGACGCAGTCAGCGTCGTTACAGCGACCATGGTGCTTAAATCGCACGGCAATGTGGTCCAGATGCCATATTTGGCGTAAGCTACCATTGGCGCGGTTCTGTTCAGGAGTGTAGACCGTATTGGACCACGTACGCTGAATTGGACCACATACTTCGAATCGGACCATACGTTGGTTTCAATGCGATTTGCGTTCGCACAACGCTGCGTCGAGAGGCCACAGCCGTTGATGGTCGAACGTCTGTCTGGTTTGCTGGTTCGCATACAGCTACGAACATACCATCCAACCAACCAAGAGCTTCGACGGCAGTGGTTGTAAGGGCATTAGCTAGAAATCAAGCAGTGGTTACGCCTAGGCAGAGATTTCGCCCCGTGGCTAGATTTTCATGGGTCATTACTAAAGACACTGTATCTCACAGTCTTTGTGGTTAGGGTCGAAAGACTCACCAACTAGGTGGCGGGTCTTTGAGTATTCACTTTTTTCATGGAAAAATGTAACCCTGAGGAAAAGGCAGCGGTCAGTGAAGCTTGCCATTGCTTTTACGACAAATGATAGATGATCGATTGAATTACTAAGGAAATAAGCTAACCCCTGAGGAATGGCTGATGCGCTGAGACCGGTTGACGGAGTGTCAAAGGAGCGTATAGTATTCGCGATTGTGCTTGGAAATCCAAATAATGTTATTCTGGGACTTGAACAAAATTATTGCATTGGATATATGTAAGTCAAAATGGAAGAATGGACACTCTGTGGGAATATTAAAAACAACACAGAGAAGTTATGGTGGAGGGGAATTAAGTTCGACTTGTAGATGCGCGTGTTGGAAAAGTCCAGGATTAGTACTCAGCAAGCAGCAGCTGTGAAAAAAAGGTTTAAGTGAAAGGTGTAATTGACAGGTCGAGATATCTAGATGAGGGGGGCGATGGATTTCGGTACAAAATCCGAAAAGCCAGAAAATGACTGGAGGATTTAGTTATAGAGATCAATTGTGCGTCTTGAGTCCGCAAGATGTGGTTAGCTAAGGAGCTCCTAGTGACTTTCTGCGTGCACAGTACGATGGACGAGAAATGGTTTATAGCGCTATGTGCAACGTGCCATTATCGTGTTTAAATTTTGACAGGAAAACTGCAACAAATGATCCGATTTAAGCAGCAAACAATATCAAGACGTCGATAATTCAGGCGTGGGTAGTTGCGCCAGGCGAAATAGAGCCGGAAATTGGTTAGTCCAGGGAATACAGCCCACGAGATTAATATCACTTCCATTTAACGTAGTGCATCAGTCCTGTAATATCAGAGTGAAGAACTGGTCGACCATTCCGAAATCGCCGCGAAATCCAACTTGTTTTTCGTGATTTGTTTCTTTAAGTATGTTTAGTAACGAAAAACGAGGGCCTCAAAAGTATGGTAATTAGGTTTACAACAGTGTGGTTAACATGGATACCGCGCGATTTTTTGATAAGATAAAAATTGGAATCGGTTTCTGATGTAAAGATGAGATTCGCTAGGCTTTTTTGAAATCATCAACCACGGCCACTTCCCTCCTATTGGGAATACGGTCGATTTGGCTCCATCGCTGGTTCGAAGATCGTGGATAACGAGTGGCGTGTGGGAGATTTAAACGACTAAAATTCCCATTGGTAAAGAACAGGCGACGATTCGAGCATAGAGGTACCAGCAGTTCAAAGTTCCCTTGACGGAAATAGGGATCAAACTCGTCCCATGGTTGTACTTACTTAGAAGACAACCAGGCTAATTCAACATTTACATCTGTTAAAATCCACACAGCAGCACGTCTCGCATAAAAGTTCATGAATCTTTCACTGAAGTCACCTTTGGTTACAGCTGGGCTACCGTCAGCAGGTACTTTTGTCAAAGCGACAAATGCATAGTGCCTATCGGAGCAAAGATTGCTCACTTAGCAAGACCATCTAAATGTTACTGCGCATAACCAACTGTCAACCGAAATCCCTCCGCCACCGTGGAACCATCCTGCGTCAAGCAGCACAGTTTAACTTTCACGACCACCAACCTTGAAATGTGCTTTGATTTCAGTTCCTACCTCAGAAAATCATCTACGCGAAAGAGAACGAATAGTGAACGAATAGCTGCAAGACAATAAAGTGAACAATTATATACAAGCAGGAATACTTCGATTACAAGAACACCACTGAATGCAATATTGAGCCATATTACCTAGCGTCCCTAATCACCGCTTGGAAGGATAGCATGGACCGCAGCCCGGCAATCTAACTGCACTTACACAAGCTAATCCAGTGATCAACATTTTTATACTTTTTGTCATGCCACTGAATGGTCAACCGGACTCATTTCCTAACCAATACCTGCCTCAGACAACAGCGAAAAGCGAAGCACGCGTTCTGTGCACATGCAAAAAAAACATCCCAACTGCATTAACTTACTCAAATCCAACGCTTCGTTTAAAGATTGAATTCTAGAGCCCAGTACCCCAAACCCAGCCTCTGAGCTACTGATGAAATCCCCCCACCATACATTACCAGTACTGTGAACACGATGGTATTTAAACAAACGCACAACTGTCCTCAGTGGCAATGCTTCTGAGTCACATACCAGGACCGATCTTAGTGAGACCGTGTGAATTCGACATTTGATCGATAAATGGATCTCATGAGGATAGCACAGACGCCTCAAGCCGGTGAACTCAATGGAGCCTTCCGTTAGCGCGAAGATACCTCATCGAACAAGAGACTACATTCATCCACTCGATCCAATGCTCCCCTTGGAAGAACATGGTTCGGCTTCGAGCCAATCCAGCCATGAAGCTGCCTTTTACACCTCGAAGGAGCAAAATGCATTCCGAACATAAGTACACTATCGTTCACACGGTCTATAAAAACGTGCAACTTAACTAGATCCTTAATCAGTGGCTCATCATCTGCGTATTCTAAGTCAGACAGTTTCTCGTCTGAGCAAATATTAATGCAACTATTCTTAGAAGGATACGGCTAGCTCCATAATCGTATGAATGACTGGGTTGAAAGCAAAAGGTGAAATAGTGCAACCCTATTGGACTGCGCTTGTCGAGGTGAACTGGGGTTAAAAATAACCACAACCACGAACCCGACTTTGGGTGTTCATGTGTACAGACTAAAGTTCCTCTGACGCATCTTCTGATGAAGCAAGGTCAAGGAATCAGACGCTATTTTCTTGGTAGACCCCAATCAGTCGGTACAGGTTACGGTTATTGTCAACGGTTGAAGCCCTTTCCGTTTCCCTGCATTTCATTACCCATCACGGCTCTCTACTGTCGTTCAGACCCCTCACCAGTTGACGCCTGATCCGTGCGTGACATCGTACATGCCATCCGAGTTGATGGAAAACAGAGCCTCCAAAAGGGCAATTGAAGTCCAAGATAACCAACATCTCTGGAGATTAGGTGGCATGGAGTCCTGCATGGCAGCTGCCGCTGAGTGTATGGCGTCCTTAATCTGACCCCACCGTTCGATCGGACTTTGGGCACTTCGTTGTACTGATAATCGCGTTGATGGCTCAGGCAAGAATTAAAGTCTGTGATTATTATCCTGGGGTGTCCTGGATACCCAGGATATCTAGCCCCATCCAAAGGAAGTATGAGCGGAACAATCACTCACTGTTCCCCAGGGGGTTACGTGACACTCGCAGTGTTCTGTAGCCTTATGGCCTAGACCTTTGGTCGAAGGCTGAAAGTAGGGTCTTTTAAGTCAACCTTCTAATTCGGTTTGGGCAATTGGGCAGTATCCAGCAGTCCGCAGGGGAATCAAAGATCCCGACGGACCACCGATGACGTGGAGGTGGGGAATGGAAGAGCCAGGCATTTATGATGAACCCTGTGCGCTGGTCTCTTTGCTTTCTTCTGTGCTCAGTGTTTTTGTCCTGCACCATCATTCCCATGGCACACGGTCTGTATTCAGATTTGGGCAGTACATATATATATATATATATATATATATATATTGAGTAGCATCTGGATGAAAGGACAAAATTTCCCCGGAAGTACACGACTGGTTTTGCAGTTGTTGCCGTTCGTCAGCTATGCGTACCCGATACTCTTGTCCAAACATCTTTATACTTGTACACTCCGAATTGGTATGTCTCACCGGAATCTAACTTGTAAGGTTGCGTGTATGAAAGCCCTTCGTTGGAGCATCCACAGGAGAACCACAACTATGATTCGTTGATAATTGTTTGTCCGCTGGGGCCAGCCAACCTTAGGAACGAGTGTAGAATGCTACCAGAATATATATAAACAGTAAGTAGTGTCTGAACGAGAGAGTAGAGCAAGTCTCAGTGATCACTACCTTTGTTCTAGGATTGTACGCTACTATAGAAAGAATGAATGCAGAAGAGGGACAGAGTGGAGAAGCCGGAAATGAATTGCTTAGTAGCCAACATATAGAATACAGCATGACTGTACGGTCCTACTTGTTTTCAACTATTCTAATTCGACAGAAAACGATAACACCACCGTCATATCATTCACTGTCTCCGACCGGCTAGTTGACGGGTCCTTTGGACCCCAACGTCGAAATGAGACATCTACTTAAGCTGAATTCGATGAATATATATATATATATATATATCCTCAATCTGTAGTCACATCGTCTATAGACCTTCATGTGGCTTCTTGCATTCCCTGGAAGGGACGGAAAACAAGGCACGGTATGGCAGCCAAACGCCTTCTGGAAGCCCAGGTAACATTCCTCCATACGTTCCCTTCTATCAAGTCTTGCTGTTACCTGGTCCAAGAATGATAGCAAGTCTGTGAGGCAAGACCACCCACTGATGCTGCTGCTGAGTTTCTAGTAGGCCGTCCACGCAGAAGCACTTGGCTATGGCGTCGCGGATGATTCTCTGCATGATTTTCAATACTAACGCCAGCAGGCTAACCAGTCTGCAGCATTCTACCTCGTCCGTACGGCCTTTTTCATGAAGCCGCACAACCTCGGCTAGTCGCCAGGAATCTCCTGTTTCCCCTAACTTCACAGACAACTGAAACAGCTCAGCTCGGCGTATCATATCCATTTGAACGCCACATCGTGTCAGTGACATTCTGAGCTGATGGTCATATAGGACATTCCCGGGGCTTGCGCCCTCGGCAACTGTTGAGCCTGCTTTGCGGTCCGCACACAGACAGTGAAGCAGTTGAGAAATAGCCTCTGCCTTTTGCTCGGGCGTGGCCGTGTGCCTGCCGCATTGGGCCTGCACGTTTTCCAGTACAAGTATTTTCCTCTTCGACTGTACATAACTGAAACAAGCCTTAGGGCAATGTTCCACTCTTTTAGCTATTGCAAGCTCATACTGTAGTCTGCATTTTAGTTAGACCCTGATAACCGAATTACACGACCTCTTGTATTCTAGATAAATACGGTGTACTTGAATGGCGTGAAATCGCCTCCAGGCTGCTTCCTTGCTACGACGTATCTTGATGGCAGCACTTCCACCATGACGGTAGACTCTGACGCCGTCTAGTAGTAAGATCTGGTTTATCTGTATGCTCTCCACGCTGTCGGCCCTGATGCTCCAACTAAGGACAGCTTTCCTTGAACGCAGACTACAATGATGTTCCGAAATGCATACCGGCACTAGTCAGGTTTGTCAATGTTCACTTCGCACACAAATTGGAGATTCTCGCGGTCGATGTGTCTCAAGGGGGCGGTGACCCTAGGGCCTGCCAGACTGAAATCTAGCAAAACCATGTCTGAAGCCGACGGCGACTGTCTGTCTCTCTAACTAGTGTTCTGGCGGACATGTTGGTATAGGGTTCTTTCATAGGAGCCCGAGTAGCTGTTTCCCGAAGCTCGAATCCCGTGCCAAGCTAATGTTTCAGTCGACTTCAGGTGGGGTAAGATCAGCTACGATGAAACTGTCGGCCCCTGAATGCCTCTTGTTTCAGGTAATCCAGGGACTTGGTGTTCTCACTGTCCGCGGAGGATGGACAGATAATAGTGACAATTCTCAGTGGGTACTTGCATGGTAACCGCTTGAACAGTAGTGTGACCTCTCCTCCCATCATTCCATCCTGTCTGTACACACTAGCCGAATGGGCAGGGCAGACCAATGTTCACCTGGCTGCTAAGCCAAGTCTCGGCTAGAGCCATGCAGTACGTGGTACCCGCTTCCAAAAACTCATTTATTGTTTACACTACATGAATTTCCATAGAAACCATCCAATCTTTCTTTCTGACTGTTTGCGTAACCCATCCTTTCCGTACCACTGCACCCAAGCGTTGTATCCTAGTGATGTACTCGTATTTTTGGTTGTTATCCGTGACAATGCTCCTTGTGGTGTTTGAAGGTTTCGGTCCGCCTTTAGGCCTACATTCCGCAAAGCCACAACAGTCCATTGGACTGGCGTTTCCTGTGGTGGTTTCTGCTGCCAGAGGCTACAAGTTGAGCAGTCCCTCAGAGACTAATGTTAGTTTAATTCTGGGCGAGTTCGGCGACGGACTTCTAGAGAAGTTCTAGTTTCAAATGAATCAAAGGTATGAGTTCCAGTAAAAAACTGACATACAAATATTATGTGATATTTCGGTCTTCACTGAATTTGTGCTAGCAGGTCTGCTACAAACTGGTACTTCGGTGTAAGTCAACACACCGTGGTGGTTTAGTGGATAGATTTTTGATGACTCTGCGGACGTTTTAAATGCGAATGACATCTGTCGAACAATGCCTTGGATTCAGATACTCTGCACTATATAAAATGATTCACTGAGTTGCTTTTAGTTTGTTCTCCGTGAATCGGCGAGCAGCCCCGTAATACCTCAGTAACAGAATGCAACGCCAAACGAGGTAATTCGGTCTAAAGCATTATGTGCCGTGGTGATTCGAAATGTGTAGTATTCTAGTGCGAGACCTTGTTACTACTTAGCAGGTTTCGCCATGTCGACCTTCTAAGTGAGCTCATGTCTCCTCTTTCCTGCCTTGCAAATCCGGCCAGTCGCATAACTCTGGGGCAGCAGTCCCGACACACTACAGTACTCCAGTCACATAAATGACTTATGCACCTACTTCATGATATAAAAACTAGATGTCAACAGACTCCAACACGGAGCGACTTCAGCGGAATCGCTAGACTTACTTTTAAGGCCTCTTTAAGTATTACCAATGTTTACAACGATTTAATACTTACTATGGGATCCATCGGCACTCTGAGCAGTGTTCTGAGGAGCTATGTACAGGTTTTGGAGCAATATAGTCTACAAGGATTAAAACAGCAACCCGGATTACCTGTCCAAAAGATGGCTTGTTGTGAAGCCGAGAACATTGCTCGCCGTGTCGACAGGCGCCAATTTTGAAATAGAACGAACAATTAACCCTGAAACGATATTCTGAAGTTACCGATACTTACTTATCTTTTTCAGTACCGAATATTGAGGCCAAGTACTCCGCCATGGGCAAGCAAGTTAAGCGAGACCGAGCAACTACCGCGCCGACGATGCGACGACAATGTGACCTTGACCGGAGAGGTCAGTACAATTCAGTTCCAGTTCCAATTCCAGTTAGATTACAGGACTATGCGGCGAGATGCCTGATCTTCCAGGTTCTTGCACCGAGTGCTCGTTGGATCAGACGATGCTCCGACAACAGCGGGGTAAAAATCTTCTTCAGTTCTTACAAAGGGGAATCAACTAATGAGATGCTTTCCTCTCGACCCTCTCCTCAGCTCCACATTTCACACACTGTCCTCTCCAAACACAGCTGTTCACACATTGTCTAGCCTCCCTTTGGACTTGCACACTGATCCCACTTGGACTACTTCCTCTGGTAACTTATTCCAGCAATTCCCCACTCGTATGGCAAACGATTTGTCCCTCAACCGTTGGTTATGTGACCCCGCACAATTGTTCTCCCGTTCACTCTCAGTGTATTCAGTTCACTTCAGTTTCCGTAGTACAGATTTAGGACCGCGCCATTACAGCCTCCGGAATTCTTTCGATGATATAAACGCCGGTTGGGTAGCCACCCATGTCGGGTCGAAATCAGTGAACCAAGCTGAAAGCCACGTCTCACCCTGACGGCCAGGGAAATTGCCGGTCGCAAGCGTCCGTAGTTCAAACCAAGGATGGTAGTGCGTACAATCGGAACTTTACCAAAACATATGCCTCACTGCCTTAAATCGGAACACACTGCACCGCAGGTTCAATTCAACATCTATCTAAAATCAGCCGAGTTCGGTCCGGTTACTAACTCCCCAGCCAGTTAGGTCCAACAATTTGCGACCCTCCTGCCAAGGCATTGTAACCTAACCAACAGTCGCAATCGTATTTCTGCAGGCTTCCCCGCATGACCATCTACCAAACAGATTGCGTTCTGCTGGAAGGAGCCGTCTGGGCAATGAGCCGACAAGCCGTTTACAGTCTCAAATGCTTCCATTAATTCAAGTCGGTGGTCTCCTCTGTCCAGCGGGAAGAGATCTAAATCACAAATTAGGTGATCCGGTGTTTTTCGTCTGGCCAACTACCACACCTGTTTAAGATAAGCGGCGCATTTTTAAGAAGCAAGACCTCGTCTGCTTATAGCATTCCATGTGAGGCTTTACTGTAGTCCTGTACTAGGTAAGAACACATTCGGTTTGTTATGGGCAAGATTGACTTCAAATAGAAAGTTTACCTTTGGCCTTCTCGGCTGCCGCAGCGCAATATTCTGTCAAGTTTGATGGGACGGTTACATATAGGTCATGCACCCTGATGGTTGCGTTCACAGTGAGCAATCCACTTTCATGTGAGCCTTTTCGTGCTTCGCGAAAACAGCTGGCTTTGCTTGCATTCAGGGAAATTTCTACTGGCCACCCCAACCTGGGGCGATTTCTATACACCTGCCAAGGTCTCTCTTCCCGTAGACCATACCTTCTTGGTATCGTCGGTGAAGGAATAGCGGGGCGATTTGAGGGTTGATGGTAGTTCGCAGATAAAGGGCAAGAACAGGATCTGTATTTTTTTCTCTTTCGGGTCGCGTTGAAAGAAAAATAAACAGAAATCCTAATTACATCTTGGCGGCGAGAAATGCCGCTTCGCAGTCGTCCACCATTCAAATCAGACTAGGAGGCGAGCACAGTGGAAAGCTTAGTGACGCTTAGCTGCCTGCATCCCAGCATCAGGATCTACAGCATCCCAATTTCGATCCAGTGTCTGTATAAGTTGAATGACAGCACTTGACGTTATCAAATCTCCAGGTAGGCGGCTGAGCCTATGGACTATCCAGGAGCTAAAAAATGTTTGGCCTTGCTAATGGCCTGGATGATGTCACTGCAGGCCTGTTCTCGTGGCCTCGGCTGCAAAGGATTTTGTCCTGCGGAAGTAATCTGTCTGGTTTAATATCCCGCTAAACTAAAAGAGAGTGAGTAACCATGAATGGATACGACCAGGTACGAGTGACTGCCTGTCCAAGCAACGGAAAGCGGCGGTTTCACGCATTTATATAAGGCCCTTGATGACCTTGACTATGCGACACCAATCTTGTGTTCCATCGAATTTCAACACGGCAATCGACAAGACCCCCCAGTCGATAGAGCAAAAATGGCCCAGCCCAACACCTGAACGCAGGTAGTGCAATTCATGAGTCGTGGTACCAAAATAGAGCAGGCAGAACAATACACAAGAGGGCGAGCCACGGCAAAAGATGCCAGAATAATACAGAAGTTCAAGGGCAAGTATCCACGAAAAGTACAGGACGGCCGAAACGTCCAACTCTTCTGTGCGGTAAAATAAAAGCAGCCGAAGGAATGCATCAAAGCGGAGACTGGGGAAAAAGCCCAAATATTAATTGGATGGGATGTGAGAGGTTGGTTTTCCTGTGCCTTGTTCGCTTCCATTTGGACCCTTACTTGCATGCACGAACTTCAAGTCGCCCAGTCGATATTGCTGTCTGGAAGAACCGGACTTCATCTTCGCTCTTCTCAGAGCCCATAACAGATGGGTTTGCACCTCGGGTTTTCCACTAGATGTATGTGGCCACCCTACCCTGCAGCGATAAAACTGAAGTCTAAAGCGGGATACTGAAATTAGGTCTTTTTGGCCTAAAATGCAGCGCACTGTTTGAATTTTTTGGTGTTCTGCATCGGCATCACGCCCGTGGGTATGGTTACATATTACATGTGCAAAAACAAGGCAATAGTGGGAAGAGTCAACCTGATCCCTATTCATGCTGCCAGATTCCGGAATACAGCGCTCCAAAACAGATATAGAGCCCGAAGCAAAGCAGCAAGGGGCAACCACGTGCGACGTATTGCAGCACGGGACGATCCACTCGTCAAATAACCCAGCTGTCAATCCAGGCCTAAAGCGACCCATGTGTAACTTTACGCTTTGTCCCCATTTTCCTCTTACCGGAACAAATCCAAAACGGCAGTTGTACTTTGCCCCATTTCAACCTTCATAGCCTCAAAATGTTTTCATCAGATGCCCTGGTTTGCCTGTGGTAACAAATTTTAAAGCCTAGCAGCAGTACACAGGTTCTGGGCTGAATAACCCTTTTTCCTGAGTCTTCTTGTTGTTGTGTTCCTGACTTCCCTTTCTCTTAAATGTTTTTCCTCGCTAACCTCTTGCCGCAATCGGAGATTCCTCACTAGCAAGGAAACCAAGGTATTCGTCTTCTAAGCGTATTCTGTCACTAAATCTCTCTCTTAGCCGTCAACAAATTGTGCCCACAAGGTGCCAACTAAAAAATATGCTCCAGACGAGCCATGTCGATAATTTCGGTGACGCCTTGGCTAAACCTTGGTCTGATAATCAAGTCACCTGCCCTAGCCATCCACGGTTTTTCCGACGCAATGGAACTTCTGCAGACTCCCATGACCTTCAGAGTGTAAGGTGCCCGTAAGCCCTGGTAGAAGACTCGCTTCAGAGTCGATCCTTCCGGGCATCATTCACCGTTAATCTCCTTGAACTATAACATTGCTTTTTCGATGCTGGTCTAGTCGCTATTGATTTATCGTACATGACATATGTACTTTTCTGCTGGTCCAGCAGTTTAGATGGTTTCTGCCCTTCAGCCACTCATATCACTTCGGACGTTCTGCAGTGGTTTGTTTCTACCTTCAAAGTAATGCTAATGAATTGTAGCAACAGGATATGTGAAATACACAGTTCGTATCTGTCCGTTAGGTCGAATCATTTTTGGTGTACCCAACAAGATGTGCTAGAAGGTCTCACTGTGGATACTTTCTACGGGAGCACTGTTAGTGCTGCAACCACTGTAGTTGCATCATAGACAGGCAATCTGGACGGCATTCGTTGAAAAGTGCTACGTAGTCGGTGACGTAACCCACCATCCCACGTTTTTTATCTTCCTATTTATTTTGCTATTCCCATGCATAGTTACGTCCTAGTCCAGAAGAAAGACTTAATTTCGGGTTTTTGGTTTGCTCTCCCAGCCCCACGCAAAATCTGCTGAAGTTCTCTATCAGAACTTGAAGTTCCGCAGAAGAGGGGACACAGTGAGGTTAGCATTGACCTGACGGCCAGCTTCAAATGCTTCGTCCTGTCATTCGTAACTAACCTCTTGTTTCACTTTGCTGGTTACATTAGCCAGATTCATCCACGGCCTGGTCAAAGAAACGTATGGTCACGGATGAATTCATTAAATATTGTTGTGAGCTGAAAGATACGCCAAACTAACCCGTAATATTCAGAATTCGCCAGAGGTTTTAAATCATTCAAGGCATGTCAGCAGTTCAATCGGTAAGCAGTTATTGCTTGGTTTGTCTCGTTGAGGTGAGCCCCGGTGACAACAACATGTGGCGCCTTATTTAACCAGGATTGCCAGTTCCCGCAGATATCTAATCACGTACTTCGACGCTGACACATTTACGTCGAACGTGGAAGAGAGGTTTAGAATGCCCCAGCCTTTTTTCATGATAATGAACACAAGAGTTGTACAGAAGAAAATGATGCACTCGGTCATTACCAACTCGTGCTTTTAGGCTCTGATTAGCCGCAAAAGACGAAACCGCAGGGTGATACTTATCGATTACGAAAGCAACGTTAAGGGATTACAGCAGAATTGATTTGAGCCTCTAAGGGTTTGTCACAGTCTGTCATCAGTGGGCTTCACTGGAGTGGGAAATCAAAAGGCAATACTCCCCAGAGTCAAGCCTCTCGAAGGAGTTTGGTAGCAGATACCTCGGTCTACTCGTAAGGTATTCCATGCAACATGGAGCTGTCAGCATATGACAATGGATGTGTTGGTTACGTTATTCACTGAAATAACGATAACTTTAAAAAATCAATCCTTTGTACCAGTCATGGAGGCTCCCGAGTATTTAGGTCCATTAATTCATAGGGAAGTTTTGTCCACTAAAGTTAATAAAACTTCGTTGGATCGAGTAGACTTTTCACGGTCTCACAGTCGTCTTTAAAGAATTTAAATGCTTACTGATGCTTCTGGGGAAGTTGTGTAAAGTAGTGTGTGGCCTCATGGTTTGATGAAAGAAGTTTCCCTACATCCTCCGCCAAGTGTCTGGGGGGACTTACGGAAAATGTGCTGGCTGAAGGGTGACCGGGTTTAGCATCGTCCAGTGGTTAATGCCTTTCGTGCTTGTGGTTTATTTGGTTCTGCTATATATTGAATCTTTATTGTGCGTTTTAGTTGATCTTCATCGAGGTATCTGTTTATGTACATCGCCTGACATATCGATGGGTTAGCCCTAGCCTGGCAACATCCAATGCGAACACTGTGTGTTTTTTTGGCTGCAATCACTTTGCCCTTGTTGTAGTCAACGGCTGATTTGATGTTACCCCGTCTACCTGCTCCTGAATATTGATGACTAATGATGAGTGAATGATCTAGCGGAACCCTCATTTTTTGAAGCATACACGAACTGTGTTGCTTGAAAGGCCAAGTAGTGTTAGGTCCAACGAATGGCTGGTAGTGGGAGTAACTATGCCACCGGGGCTGGAAACGGAGTTTCAGCAACGCATAGCGAAACACAATTCCAGAACCAAAACAAGACTGATTCTTGAATTCTACTATATTGGAATATAAAGCCAAACAATTTACCAGCACAAACCTACCTCAAACGTGCAACCACAAAAACTCAAAAAGAGAGCTGACTTCAAACTGATGAAACGCGCATGCGGTTCACATAGGATCCAGGACATTGAGTATAAAAATCGCAAGTTAAGCGCAAATAAACAAATTTTAGGCAGGCGATGGCTTGCTTAAAATAGGGCAGATAAGTCATTATTGATACAGCGATTTAATGAACTGTGAGAAAAATGTGCTCCTTTGAGTAATTCCTCTTCCCCACTTTGCACAAGCTGACTAAACTAAGGTTATGTGGGGTTAAAGTAACGACCAGTAAGCCGAAGCCAAGGAGAGAATATCGTTAGCATCTTCGGTTCCAATAAATCTATAACACAGTCCATTCGTAGGCTGGGATAGAAGGCGAGCCCGGAAGAACCGCTTCTTTAGACCGAATGGATGCAACCTGGAGGGTTCCCTCGTCTTCGGCTCACACCCAATATTTTGAGCTCGGAGAACGTCGGAGAGTATACCTTCAGTAAAACGGTAAAGATGTGGCTACGGATGCCTTCCTATCAAACCCAAATTGCTGGCCTCCAAAAGCCAGAGACCAAGTTAAGCTTGATACTCTTGGTGGCGACGGTTTGCAGGCAGTTTGAGTGTTGTTACTATGGAATTGATAAAATTTCGCTCACAGGTGATTGACAAATTAACAAACCCCAGAAACACCGCAGATAATCGAAGTTTTGCTGCACATTTAGCACCCGTTCTCGTGTGGGTTGTGTCTTATCTTGTGAATGTTTGAACCCTGTACAAGAATGCCATCCGCTGGAAAAGGCAACGACACTGAAGAGCCGATAAAACGTCCTTACTCGGGACCGTTAGAGACAATGATAATTTTTTTCACCTTTTGTCTTATAGTTACGTGAAGTAAAATTAGTGAATTGATCAATGCGCTGATTGCACTTTATATGATCTGTTTCGCTCCTTGTAATTTCAAAGAAGGCAAATTCTCGCAAAAGCCAAGTAGTCCATTATCCTTTGTCCTTTATAGTTGTACGTAAGAAATTTGGCTGCATCAAGTGATGTACAATTAAGTGGGAAAGTTTCGATAGCCACTGTTGTTCGTCGCAGACATTCAATCTGGATTACCTTCATTAGAGGAAGCTGCATAGTGCAGTAGCCGACCCTATTTCTCGCTTGTCCACCTGGTTGATGTCAGCGAATTCTATTTTCGAATTGTCGATTTGCTTGGCTGAGCCGACGGCTGGTGAATCCAATGGTTCTCAATTTTTCACGATTTTGTTCGAAACGTCTGGTTTGCACCTGTGCTGTCATATTGTTCACGGATTGTCTGAGACAAGTCACCCTCAATAGGCAATATTTATCGAACTTTTATTTATGCATAATATTTTTCAATAAACTAGAAAATTGCCCCAAATTTGCTGTGACACGGAGAACAGAGTTAAGGACTTCATTGCATTAGGTTGCCTAGTCAGGCCCATAGGTCTTCTTCTCGGGAAGACGCAGCAAGAAGTTGAAACAATGGTGGAAACACTTCGACATTCCGCACGCCACAATGGAGCAAAACATGGTGGACAAAATTCTCGATCCATTGCAGATCGCCCGATTTTACCCAGAGAGCTCAACTTTCCAATCTAAACAACTAAATTCTTGGTCTCTGAACGTGATGCGGCGAATCACAGTATAGATGGTTTGCGGTTTTGCCTAGCGACGGAAGTGTTTGGAGATTTAAAATTACTTGACTCTTAATGAATAAATTTTCACGGATAATAATTTCAGCAGGGTTCAGGTAGCTTCTGTAGAACATGTTTAATTTAGGTTGGTAGATGACAGGAACCGTAGAGATTACCAAAAAAAGCATTTAGATTTCCTCTGCTTTTTTGCAAGAAAACTAACGCACACTTCTGCAGGCGCCGTATGAGGTTTCACGCGGATCAAGGGGTCAGGAAACCGGCATATTTAAGCATTGCGCAGAATGGGGCAGTGCACCCAACGGTTTAACGATACGTGTTATCTTCCTTATGTAGAAATTGTTGTGCTGAATTAGTGGGGGCCGGACACGGTGGACAGCCGTTCACATGCGGTGTGCTGCAGTGTGGGGTGATAATTTTCTGATAATAATAATAATGGGCATATTTCTCGAAATTCGAGAGTCATGCGCAAGGCAAGTTCACATTTACACATAGATGGCGCATTGGAAATCGTAAGACAAAATTTAGTCGTGAAGATGCAGTTTCTGTGCTCTAATGAACATAACCTGCAATAAGATGGGCTAATCACGAGTTTTTGGGCTTCGAATCAGAGCTGGA
>LUCM01004665.1:146478-181652 GCA_008360955.1 Fasciolopsis buskii | reverse complement strand
GGAAGATCTGGACCAGAGGTGCGAAATAGGACTGGTGGGATGCCATCAGGGCCAAGCCTGTGGGATGGCCTGGCATATTTCATCACATTGATGATGCCGGCAGCGTCGAAGAAGATGGAGGATAATCTAACCGAAGTCAACATGGGGTGGGTTTCAGAGTGTGTCCGATTGTCATTAATGAGAGTAGAAGAGAAATATGTATTGAATGCTCCTGCGATGTCTACAATGGACTCGATGCGTAAGCAAGCAAATATGATGAAGTTCAGAATAAATGACGATTTGGGCTGCGGGCGAGCCTTGAAAATATGAGAAGTCTTCTGAACTGGGTTAGGCGACTCAAGAGCTAGCATTTCCTGCCTTTTTAACCTTAGTACGGACTCCATAATAAATTCTTGTTGCAAGCGGTTGACTTGCACTAAGAGCGGGAAGTCTCCCGTTTTGTTGAAGATTTTTTGAGCCTTTAAACGTTTCATCTGGAGCTGAAAAAACCTACCAGGCTTCTTGGGTTTATGTTGAGTGATCGGAGTGGACAGACGATTAACAGTAAAAAAACGTTTTGCGTAAAGGTCGTCTGCCGCTCGCTGCGGGTCAGGCGATAAAATGAAGTTGAACCAATCAAGGGTTTGCAAAGCGTCAGAGATTTCGTCCCATAGAGTCGACATATAGGAAGAGACAGCATACCTATCGCAAACGAGAAATACATATTATTGTTAAACGTGCGATTATGAATAGCCTCCATCTCCTGCCCCCCAATATGACGGATTTGGAGGTTGATTTGCGCTATGCGATTACTGCTCTTCCGCTTGCGCTGCAGATGGAGGGCCAGGCGAGGAATGCCAGCAGTCTTGCAGCTTCTCCAACGTTGATATATGTATTTAGGACCGAAGGGAAAATGACCACAAATGTTTACAAAAGTCGCCATTTTGCAGGACGTCTCAAAAAGGTATACGTGTACACATTTTACTTCCTGTTTATCCGCCTATCATCACTTAACGCTCAGCAGCTTCTCCCTCGACCATACTTCGGCATTCTGTGTGCTACATTATACGTGCTGTTATGTATCATTTTGGTGTTCGTTCCCCATAACAGTTCTCCTAACTTCATCTATTCCAGATTGACCATTATGCAATGTGCTGCGGATAAAACGCCTGCGTAATCCCGGCCGGCCAAACTTGACTGAAATTGCATAAACATAATTGCATGCTCGTTAATACAATGAAAAGTCCCAAATGACTTCTTTTCGTGTTGCCGTTTACTGAACGCTTTATTTATCCCCTTGCATGTGGTTGTTTAAAACTAGCACACGAAGGTAGCTGATTCTGTTGCCTACAACAGTCCATTGCGACACAACGCTCCTCTTTGTGCGCCCTCAGCCCTGCTTTTAAGTCAACTCGGGAGTTTGCTTCCCCTTCACGACTTTCCTCTAATTCAGAATACTGTGCTGATTTTTCCGGACTTGCACAGGGTGTTCTGATCCCTATATAACCCCTTGTCGATATTTTGCCAAAAATTGAACCACCAAACTTCCATTCTCTCCCTGTTCTTAAAACACTGCCTTTTTTACTGTTTGCATTTTGTCATTTTGCTTATTCGTTTTACGAGCAGCGATATCTCTTGGCGTGTTCACTTTCTTCCCATTCACACGTTTCCGCAAATCTTAACACCTTCCTCTCTGATCAAACAAAACTTGGGAATCAGGCTGTTTAGTGTTTTTTATTGTCACAGTTCCGTTATTTGGCAAATCCCTCCAAGTTGTCCCAAGTGTTAGTGTGACATTTCTGGCCTGCTAATATGCCTTCACACTTCGTTCGCGCATAATGGCCAGCCAACCATTCGTGGTGATCCAACTTCACCACTTTTGGCTGTGCATAAACGACTATCTTTGGTTAATGATCTATCGTCGGATCCATAAACCTCATTGCTCTGTATATAAGTGCAGGAGTGCCCGCGTACACGTCTGTCTATCCTGCTCCTAAGCCTTATCCAACAACCTAGACAAAACAGTGTGGTAACCCTTGGATTATCCACATAAAGACCATCTACACTTCTGAACCTATATGATGGCGCATTTCTTGACAGTTGAGTGTCATTCTGTGAAATCGTCTTCGTTTTACCCATTGTACACGGCCCTCTCCAGAAGAAGCTAAGCCTTCATCCTGAATTATTTCTCTTTCGCTCTTCATGGAAATCTGTCAGTTCTCACCAATTATTTGTTGGGATTTTCTTTCACGCCTTGGACGTCTACGGACCTTGCCAAAGCTTTCTCCTTTTCCTTCCTGACAGATTTTTTTCACCGTGCATCATCCTCACCAGTTCTCTAGTTCGAAATGTCTGAACTCCTTGAGTCGATTTGTGAACTACGGTTTGTTCACTCTGGATATGGTCGGCGAGTGGCGCATTTCTGCAGCTTCGTTTCGTGTTTGTGTCTACCATCGTTATTCACTGCCCGTCCCTCTAACTATTGGTTCATTTACCTTTTACTCATTTGTGCGGCTGGCTTACAGGCTAAATTGCCCAGTTGTCCATCCATGCACACCCAGAAAACCGTTTTGCTAACAGCACCAGCCGCCACCTCCACAGATTTTGAGTTTAGCATGGATGCTCATGCCTTTCCCTTCTGAGTTGCCCGCGCGATTGCATGCCTTTTAATGTGCGGCTTGCAAAAGGACATGATCGCAGCTCGTTTCTTTTTCTGGGCCATTCAGTTTTGCTTGGATGTGAACAATTAATTCATGTCCTGTTCACCGCGGTTTCCACTGGCCCGGATTATCCGGCCCAGAATAAGTGCCTCAAGCTCGCTCCACCTACATCATATCTATATTCCCTCCCTCACCCGTGGCGCACACCAGGTTCATCAAAATCGTGCGGAGGGCGGTCCGATCCACCGCTTTGCCCGGCGAGCATCAACAGGGCAGCTCGGCTGCTGCGGTGCGTGAGTACAATTAGGTTGGCGGACAGTACTTCATGGGTTCGTCTCTTAACGGTTTTTTTAGCTTGCGTGCAATTAACAGCACTTTTGCGGTAGGCACTCCTTCAGCCTCAGAGGTCACATGCACCCTTTTGTACCAGCTTTATCCCACTCTTTCGAAAGTTTTTCTCAAACCTTAGAAAACGAACACACTTGAAATTTTTTTATAGTTTTATCTGAAATGGGCCGATGTTCTGTGTACATCTCACCATTCTTATCCTAAGAGGATGAGGCCCATCATCTCTCATGAAGCGTTACCGCAGTTTCCCAGTTTACAACAGAGTGGTGCTTGTGGGCGTTTTCCTTTAAAAGAACGCTCCTAGCGTTGCCTCAATTGTGTTTGGTTCTTCAGCAGTCTGTCAAGGGATTCTTATTCTTTTCCTGACTCCACTTTCTGAAATTTACAAAATAAAAAGCACACACTACAAACCACATGAATCCAATATACATATACCATCACACAATTTCTATTCATTGCCGTCGGTTTCCAACCGTCATAACCAGCTACGTTGCTAGTATTGCTGTGAGTGACCGTTCAGTACATTGTTCACCAGGCTATACAGTCCGCAAAATATTGACCCCGAATTTCCCTTTCTTTGTTTATGCATTGTGTTTTTGCAACGCTTCATACATTCTCTCATATACAATTGGTGTTTATGTACGTCGGTCAGGGATCTAGTCACATAAAATGATCTCTGCGTTCATCGCATACCGTGCCTGCTGCGCAACTATAGCGGACTACTAGATGTGTAACAAAGCTGTCAAAGCGGTACTTACAAGAATTCCTCTTCGATCTCAAATCTTTCACGCAACGGTTCGTCTCCCTGTGTGCTGTCACCATCCATATAGGACCCAGTATGTGGATAATGTTGTTTTGCAGGCGCTCCACTCCTTGAAAGTGAGCGCTACTTTACTCTTTCCTTTTTTCCCTACCGTCCAAAGTCATGATCGTGCACGCTGCACGAGGTATGCACTGTCCGAGAAATGAAATATTATTATCATTATTGCTAAGTACTCATCAGTTACCCACCTCTGTTAGTAGTCCTTAGTACCTCTATCTCCAAGGCTGCATCATGCCGATCAGATACAATATCTCATAAGAGCAATATTGATATCGACTAAGTTATCTCACTTCACTTACTTATCCAAGATCTCTCATCGAGCTCTCATTTTTTAACCAGAATCGTAATGACTACCGGCGTAAATTTTACTGTTCGCACGCCTTGTCCTTAGCCGGGATACGTTCACACTTCCACCTTTGTCTTCGTTTCAGGTATGTCCACTCCCGAGATTCTGGTGACGTGTTGGCATGTTTTTGCAGACTGACTCAGCGACCACATATACTACATCTTGGAGGACAAAGGTTATCTGCTTTTTAAGCAACGCTGGAGAATCGCTTTCTACCTCCAAACATCCCCGCAAGTTTTTCGAAGCCTTCAACGACTTTTCTTATGCCAGCATCTGCCATCAGTTCAGACCTCGAAATCAAAAGAAGGAAGAATAAAACAACCTTCTCGTATCCTCCTGGCTTACAAACGTCGAACTTATTATTCCTAGCTTCTCTTACCACTCTTCATTTTCTTTTCTTTCTAATGCTTGCTATGTTTCTTTTTTTCAAGTTCTTAAAATCTTCCTGCCATAAATCTTCGCCATTTTTCTTCTTTTTTTCTTATTTCCAAAAGATTCTGATTGTATTTTTGCCTCCAGGCTCTAGGATACAGTAAGAAAACTACATCCTTGTCCTAACTTTAAAAATGCGCACTTATTTTGATTTTTTCTGCCTTCGTTTAAAAGATTTGGTCGATTTGGTCAATTTTACATCCAGTACTCAAGATCTTTATTGAAGGCCAATTTGTCGACTCAACTTTTATGTTCACTTTGGTTACATCCTGATACCCATCACCATACAGCGGCTGAATTCAGCGCCTGAGATGGGCAACACCAGTATGCCAAAACGCCGTTTTCCGCGTTCACTCAAGATTGGGCCCTGAAAACATGCTTAATCTGAACAAACTTTGCATTTTTTCATCTTTGAACCATTTTTTACTTTCACCTCGTGATATCCTCTTCATGTGTAATTACGCAATCACGCCTATCAAAGTATCGCAAAAGGATATATCGCTTTTGGTAGCATCACTGAATCAACGAGCCAGGGATATCTTCAAAACTGGTGGTGAAGGAGTTTCCACAGCGGACACTCAGAAGAGAATAATCGGGAGGATTATTTATTGCGCTCAATGATTCAGTTAGTGAGGCCGAATTTGGTCCAAAGATGCTTAAATAAAATTCCCCCAATCAAACAGATTAGGTTGAAAATTTGGAGCGCACCGTCTAAAATTCTGCACTGCCTTCCCAGTTCAAGGCACCAAAAATCGGGCGGATATGCAGCCTGGTAGCCGCCGGCCATTTTTTGGATGTGCTGTTCTCTGAAACGTCCATTCAGTTAGATAAAACTTGCAGTGCCATCAACCATGACGTACAAAATCATACTAAATCAGCAGCCTTGGAGACGTGCTTTTGACAACTTGAGGAGGCAAACCCAGCGTTGTAAGCTTTCCGTCATGTTACAGTTTTAAACCAAAGCTCTACGAAAACCAGTGAACCCTTTAACAATACAAAACAGCTAAAGACAAAATACGTCTACAAAGAGAAGCCATCAGGACAACTTTGCATGGCCCTAGCCATATGCTGTGGTTAAATGGATTGCAACCAACGATGAACGCCCAGCCTATCAAAGCCATGGCAGTTCCCATCCTAAAATTTTGCTCAGAAAGACAATCATTCAAACGCCGCTCCGGTAAGAAATCCACTGGCACCGATATCATCCAGGGGTTTATTCCTTGGACTTAAAGACCCGGATTTATCGAGGCCGCTCCTCACGTCTAATCTCTCTCCAAGCTCCGCACCCAAACTAACCTTACCCTTCTTCGTCCACATTTTTCAGGCCAACGGATCTATCCAGCCCTCACAGACTCCAAAGTACGATGTTCAAAAGCAGGTGTTCCGGTTTAATAAAACCTCGCGCCTCAGCCACAAGCCGGAGACCTCTATGCGCCCAGCAGTAAACTTAAAACCACAAACAAAGACCTCTTCCTAATCAAGCGCATACAGTCATCCTAACAATTGGACTTCAAGTAAGACATTCAGCCTTCTTACACCTTGCAGCATTGCTGCCAAACCTAAATTAATAGCCCAGGGTTTTTACCGTACCTCAGCCATTTTATGAGGCGTTGGTAACTCATTCAGACCTCAATATCTTCGCTTCAGTATCATCAAGGAATCCTAAAGCAGAAAGTTCCCTTTATTAGATCATCCGGCGGAGTATCTCAGTAATCATAACTAATATCCACTGACCATTTCATAACGAACATTCAAATCTGCGCGTCGAACAAAAAGCCTCCAAAAAGACCCCATTTTGCTAAATTACCCTCGAACGGTTATCCTCAAATTGTAAACATGACACAGACAACGAGCGACTTAAAAGTACTGCTTCACGTGCCCTGCCAAAATCTCAATGTGTGTTCAACATAACTTTTCGCATCGAACAAAGTGCCACCTTGATCTAATCACTCCAAACTAGTGTGGCACGATCCCCAAAAGGTTGGGCACCCTGAAACGTCTCAAAAAGTATTCTTTAATTGAGACAAGATTCAAAAGAACAAAAGAATTTGCTCTGATATTGCAAATGAACCGTCTCTCTAGGGAGACCAAGACACCTTTCGATTCTATTCAAAATAAGAAGGGACTTCAAGCGTTACATTCTGCAAAAAAGGCTGCAGCACTGGCAAAACTACTTAGAACTAACAACTCCCTACCCAGTACGCACATCACTTCAGTCATATTCGGGGGCACGTGCCGAAATGACCCTGTAATGATTTCAGAGGTGTACAGTGACTATTTCGCCGGCTCTATGACAACTGTTGGCAACACCATTATACCGGACATTCCGCTAGTCTCCGCTGCTTCCCCTCCAAGATTCCCTTTTCACTCAAGAAGTCATTCCTTCCCTCGCACTATCAGAGACCTGCGTTTACATTACTCCAGCACATTCAACTTCTCAGAACACACCCGGATACAAGTTGCAAAAGCTAGGAGACTTATCGAGTTGATGCACAGAACTTCTAGAAACCAGGAAAGGGAGTTGTTAGTATATAAAACGCACGTAAGACGTATCCTGGACTACCGTTCCATCGTATGTTCCAACATGCGGCGGAGTGACAGACTCGAGATTGAGAATGTTTAACAAACATTTACAAAACGACTTCTGGTCCACTCTTCTTCGCTAAGCTAGATGGAACATTGCATGAAACTACACCTCGATCCTTTATGGCTGCGTCCAGTTCACATCAACCTCCCTTTTTTCACAGGATTATTGGCAAAATTGTGTGCAGCTCTGCACCCCAAGTAAGAAATAACTTGGTGTCAGTTCCCATGTCCAGAACAGTGCTTAGGAGAAACTTCTTCATCATCAAACATTCCACTCTGTAGAATAAACTACCTCCACATTTAAGGATGACATCTCCTGCCTCTGTCACCTTTAAAAAAAATTAGGAAGACAATAATCGTACAAAACTTGGTGAACATGCACAGTCCTTACAATCCAACAGAAAGAGCTGATGAATCGGGCCTAGGGTGCTGACTGAATATAACGCTCGAGGTCTTATCTCAGCCCACTCAACAAGGTCTAGCCATTTTGTATTCCCAGTATTTTTCGCAAGTGCAAATTAATGGAGGTATAGAAAGAAAATTCCGTCAATGAAAGAAGCCAGTGCAATTTCTCACCTGACTTCCCATCTCATTTAGTGCGCATGTAGCAAGGTGTATAAAAAGAGATACTCACATCACATTCTCACTTCCTCCCAAACTAATATCTAATGCCCCGATCTAAACCCTTTCTTCTGCAGGCATTTAACAATTAGATCAATCCAAGTGAGAAATTCGACATAACCTGATGTCTCATTCTCGTCCCTATACTTGCACGCACCATAACCCTCAGCTGGAATACCTCCAGACTGCTATCTCTCCCTTTTTCCGTGCCAGTTATGTGCGTTTGCGCTAGTATCTCGCCAAGAGTCTACCATTCAGTTTCTGGCCCCATCCTCGCACGTCTCAACACATCGTGAAAACAAGCTGATCCAAGGCTTAGATCAACTGTCCCAGGGCGGATAAATGCGATCTGCTCCACGGCCGCGGCGAAGTGGAAATTGCTTCTAACCCTCATGAATCACCAACGTTGCAAGTCTGCCAAAGTATCGAGGTCACATAACGTGATCCACAAAGCCTGTGACTCTTTGAGCGACAAGTCCTGCCGATTGCACAGATCTACTGCTGGAACTGCCCTCCGGTGTCCAACATACCTACAACGTTGACATCTAATTGCCACGAAGGCATCCACACTTAGATCCCTGTTACAGATGTTTCTCCCATCGTCTCTCGCGAACATCACCCCAGTCATTGCCTCGGCAATTGCGGCTATCACTGTGCCAGTAATCCCTATCAGCTAAGCCTAAAAATGCAAACAAAGGAGCAAAAACCCATTTTTGTTTCACACTGGCTTACCAGCGTCAAATATATATTATTCAATGCATGTCATATCAACCCTCATTACTCAATGCCGACGACAATTCCATTATTCATGTCTTTGAACAATGAATAGCCAGTGCTCTCTGTCCCTCCGCAATTTCAAAAGGCTTTTGACTACTGTCTTTGCTCCAGGATCCATGGTAAGATGGCCGACGTACTTTTTCATATGGATTATAATACAGGGTATCCATAGGCCATCAATATTCTTCCCGCCAGCTGTTTTGGTCCGTCTTGACAAGTTTTACCTTGCACTCAAGGTCTTTAGAAACTTTCTTCATGAAATTTTAACATTCATGTCCATTCTATGAACCCGTTAAATCCGAATACTGCAGACACCTGCAAGCCCGCCACCATCGCCCAGTTAAACTCTGCACCTGAGATACGCATCCTTGGTGCGTATAAACACCGTGTTCATCTTGATATGCGAGTTTTGCTATTTATTCTCATTTTGTACCCAAATGTTTAGTTGCTTGTACAGTGTGACTTGCAATACCCCTGTAATATTTGGTCATGCAACCAAGCATGCCTCTCGAACTTTCCGAGAAATATACGAATATTGTTACCTGTGGAGTCACCTCAACCGCCGTCAAAATATCCCCGTTTCACCCGATTCCTGCTTTGGAACTAAAGTAAAAATCGCTGCGAGCACAGATTTTTTACTCACTAAATTTCGTTTTCCCCACCTTCATCATACGGGTTGGGACTAGCTCCAGTTGATGAACCAAATACAATAGGAGATGGATTCTTGATGGTCTTTTAACTAACTATTGCCTCGTCTGTCCTACAGTGGATCACCGTTGCAAATAAAACCGTATTCTGCAGGAGGCAATCCCCTAAGTCATCCGCAGTCACATGCTCATACTACAAGACCAAACTTGTCACTACCATTTACCGGTCGCTCCACAAAGAGTAAGATGACGTGCTGTGGCTGTCAGCGTGTAAATTTGGCCGTGATATCGTACTTAGCCCGAAGACATGGCAAACAACTAGTGAGGCTGCTAAGGTCGCCCAATAAAAGAACGTTCAATTGAAGCAACTCGTAATCTGATAATTTGCATTAAGCGGGACCAAAAGACGCTCAATATTCCGGTTATATCAAACAAACAAAATACAATCAGGATGGGTTGTTTTACTACCGATTGTAAATCAGAGTATGGGTGCATTTGATAATTCTCCTTTGTAGGAAGACTATGGTAAAAAGCAAACAACGACGGTAGCAACGACTATGATCAAAGGAAAAATATTTGAGCGGAACCGAAAGTAGCTTTTGAACGAGCGCGGAGAGTGGTATAAACAAACAATTGGTCGGATGAAGGGAATAAATGACTCGTGGGCACCTATGTGGGCGTAGACCAAGTTGACCATTAAAACCCTCAATAGAAGCAAAGCTACAATTATTTACGATTATTTCGGATATGCATGTGCTGGGGAGCATGTTCCTTTTACGAACAAGGCACCCTTCCAGTCCTGTGCTCAATCATTCCACCTCCAAAGGATTTCAAAGTTTTATCCAGTTGGCCGTGGCAGTTGGATTTCAGGATATGAAGTTCACATCACATCAAAATACAAATAAGTCAGTATTCTCCCCCAGATTAGTGTGCTTGTCATTGCTGTCAAACTGTTCGTTCCCACGCTTGCGGCCTGAGCGAGCTGAAAGAGCCAGATATTTGTTGGTCTATCTATTCCAAGCCAAGCGAGTTTTCTTAAAAGTATGCAACTAGGTGCGTGGGCAAAACGAAGTGAGCTCTGCCCATGGGCCAGCAGCGTTCTTGATCCTACATTCATAAAGGACCTAACCTAATCATGCATGATCATGGTGGATGAAATCCTCTAATACGGTCACTCTCAAACTCACCCTCAATGTTTTCTTTCCCTTTCTGATGCCCGTTCTTCAGTTTCCACCAAACGATACCACGGAACCCGTGGGACAGCATCTAATTTAAAGTCCTTAGCCAAAGTTCGGGACATCCTATTCCGGTCGGTAGAGCCCGATGTGGTCGTAAGCCAGTTGAGTGCAACTCCAGATCACCGCCTTCACTTAATTACCCCAACGTTCCTCAGCATAAGCTCAAGATATTTGAGGACTCTGAATCCCCGTGAATGAAAGCTTTTGCTGAAACAAACCAGATTTACTAAACAAAAGAGTTTGTTCCGGTTTTGCATGTAAGCCGATCGTCCACTAAGATTAAGGCCGTTTTCAAAGCTTTTCAAAAACAGAGGACTTCAGTTGTAGCACCTTTCCAATAAGGCTGGACTAATAGGCAGGTTAGTGGAAGAAGACATACCCCAAGGTAGTTCACACATCGCGTCGGTCATATCTGAAAATATATGGTCAAATAAATGCCTACTGACATCAATGTTATTCATTGTACACTTCCCTCCCTCCATGACACATAATGACGATGCAGTTAAAGGGTACATTATCCCAGACGCCCTGCGTCCTTTTCCTGACTTCCACTTCGCCCAGGTGACAATAAATCGGTACGATCCATGGCAAAACTACCTTCCATATTGAGCTAGTCAAAGGTCTCAGCCCCCTTTAAACCTAGAAGTCCGATGTTCAACAGTACGGGTCAAGTCCCCAAAGCTCTGACTGAGTGACGGCAATTTTTATACGCAGTGAAAATTTTACCATTGCCACAATTGACAAAAAGGCCTCAAAGCAGGAGCTGCCTAGTTACAGGCCTTCCAAGCGTACTATACGTATCTCTTCGCGTTTTGGATGGAAAACAGGGCAACAAGTTACTTATGAGCTTAATATATCGCGTTCTTAATTTTGCCTACCAAAATGCGTCACTTGACGCAAAACATATTGCGCTTGTATGGCATACTCGGCAGTCGGAGTAACGACTGAAAGTCAGCGACTGTGATTTTCTTCGACATGACCAAGGCCTTTTTTAGTATGTCCCATTGTAGGCTTCTCAAGAAGATTTAAAGCCACGGCATGAAAACCGCTTGTCGGCTTTCTCTCCTTTTTATCCGTTCTCCGAAATATAGGCGGATAATGTAAACAGTACTCTGAAAACCTTGTTCTATTATTAGTAAAGTTACTTAAGTTACATTAGTGGGTCGAACACTGTTTTGGTTTACTTCAGCAACGTCGACCATATTACAATTCATGGAATTTCTTTTCTATTCATAGTTGATGGAACCTTTTCTAACATAATCCGATATAGATGCCACCACAAAATAAGCAAAATGGTTTTGGTGTCCTTTGATTCATGGGGCGTAACCTTGGCTTGCAGTTATCAACCCAAGAAGGCTGGATTCTTGCGCACAATTTCATATTCCTTCTATTATTTTACTTCCCCACACACAATCGATGATTCGCGGCTGCGAGACCCTAGCGCTTTTAGACTTCAAGGACACGTTGATTTCCGTTCCAAGGTCTAGAAGACTGATCAAGTGAGCATGCAGAACGCGCGCAACGCCGGAAAGAAGAAAAATCCGATGTCCGCTGTGACCGATCGAATTCGCAAATGACGTTGGGACCAATAGATTACAAAGTTCCCAGACACGGATATCCCACGGTAAAAAATTCGAATGCAAGGCCTAGACACACATCTCCTGTGTCAACACCACAAAACCTTACCCGGAATTCTCTTACAGAGCATAAAGTATTCACATCTGGACGAATTACCCTATCAATAGGCTGCTGCATACAGGTTCGGAATGTTTAAATTAAAAACATTCCCATTTTCAATCCCCCCTCCGCTGTGCGGTCAAATGCCTCCTTCACCCGCTGTTCCACCTTGAATAGACGTTCCTGTTTAGGATCAACTTACCTTATTTGCTTACAAAATCCTGACAACATACGACTGTATGATATATTTTATTCATCAGGGAACCTTTAATACCCTGTAAATAGTTATGTAATACCGTTTACCCAGACGCACATCAATTGGCGCACAATTATATCAGGTTCCCATGCAACAAGTTTTATAGCCCTGTATTTTTTTTCTCCAGTCACCGAATATAGTGAACAACCTACAGAAGACGGCCTATGAACAGCTAACCGGTTCCTTAGCGGTCCACATGGGAACAAGAGAGTCCATAGGCATTTCAAGATGCTACCTACAATTGATTGTCCCACCAAAAACAAAATAAGTCGCACGCCCATCTTTACTAACTGGTTACTGTTTGATTCTGCTAACTGCAACCTGGTCAACAAAATCCGGTTATTATCAATCCTTCAAAAACAGAATTTGCCAAAGAGAAGCACCATTCTTAGTGTACATCCAAGACAATCTCAAGACTGCGTACGTCCATCACTTTACTCTCGACGCTATGGGTTACACTGAGTTAGAACGCAGACGATATTGGTTTCTGTCTGTGGCTCTTCCTATCTGAGCTTCCTCTCCATAGTTGTAGCATTTAACGTGCTTGGTGATGCACTAGATTGCCCAAGACTGATTGCTGGGGACTTTGATGGCCCCGAAGTAGCTCGGTTTTCGTCACCTATGGCCTCTTCAGGGCTGGGCACATCTGGGAGGAGGCACTCGATGTGCCATATCTCATGCCAGGTGCAATAGCCTTCTTGGCCTGATTTTCTCATGGAACCCAATCAGAGTGACAATGATGGTTGGGAACAACTATGCGAGATGTGATCACTCCTTGGTTCGCCGCTATTTCTCAGTCACTAATATCTCCGACGAGCACAAATCCTCCCATAGGCTGGTTAAAATGTTGATATTTATATTTTTAAGTTTTCCAGAAGCATGCGTCGAAGCGCGAGCAGAGGGTGACCACGAAGCGCGCAAGAAGAGCAAGGCTAAATCCCGGCATGAGTACGCATGTATTGAACAAGAGTGGGTGGTTCATAAAAACGACCACACTTTGCATAAGCCTGTGAACAAACATCGGCTACTCGAAGAACACAAGTTGGCGAACAAGCTCGTTTTCAGTGATTTGTACTCATGTCATTACATCACTATATGTATATCTTTACAAAATACTTTCACTATAGGAAGGACTGGATAAGTCACTTACAAATATGGGTGTGGAAGGGATTTGTGGTGTTAACTGGTTTGTTATCTAGGGTTTGTATTGCGGAAGCTGTCGCAATCCGTCTTCACAATCCTACACTTTGTCCTGGAAAACAATTTGTGGTTGCGCTTCATCTCCTTTGGCCCACCCCCCGTCCCAATACAAACCCTAGACAACAAAACAACACCACAAATCCCTTCCCCGCCCATATTTGTAAATGACTAATCTAATCCTTCCTATAGTGAAAGTATTTTGTAAAGATATATATATAGTGATGTAATGGCATGAGTACGAATCACTGAAAACGAGCTTGTTCGCCAACTTGTGTTTTCTCAATGTACTCGAGGAACCTCAGGGCAAATTGCAACAGTTGAAGGCTGCAGCGGGTGCAAGTGTACGGTTTGGTTCTGTGAGTCAGTGTGTGATAGCTGGGGGCAGAAGATACGAAAATGGATGGCTAGGGCGAACAGTGACTTGTGGCCGGGAAATGAACTTCGGCTGAGCTGACATAAGGCAGTGCCCCGATAGGAGACCTGCTGGAAATTGCAAAGGAAATTCCACAATTGTTCTCAATCATCAGGCTGTTCTAACGGCATTCACGATGGATGAGTTAGTTCCAAAGATCAAGAACACCAAGAAGGGACAGGTGAGAGGGAGTAATGGCAATCACGTGAAATACCGCGAGGGCTTGCATGTCAGACTCTGCACAAGGAGGCGAATAGAATAGCCGAAAGTTAATGGCCCCTGATCGTGTAAGGAAGTAAATATTTTGCATTCTATAAACAAGAGTGGCAAAGAAATATATGTGGTGGACGTATGAATAATGTCAATTTTTAGTAGTGGTGAACGCGTACGTCGACTACTAGGGCCTACCACAATATTTCGCTGCACATCTGTTTGGGGGTGTCCAATTGGACGGATAGACAGATGCAGTTAAAATTTATACTTAAAAATAGAGAAGTTGCGCGTGAGTTACCGATAATCAACGGTACGTATTGTTTTCTGGTCATCAGTTTTGCATCCGGAATCTGGATTGTGGAATTCGCAGATGCTTGTGAGAAGGTTGAGCTTGCTTCGGCTCCTGTGCTACCTTATGTTGTGATTGATGGGGCACGACATCAGTTTAAGGTAGTATGCGGGCGGCAACTTGGCCGTCATCGAGTGACGTGATTAAGGTAGAACCGGGATGGTACTGCAGGGCAACATCGGCAGTGTTCGGTTGCCCGGATCGCAACCAGTAGATCCAACCGGCGGGTAAGGATTAAAGTTTCGGACGGCAAACCGAAGACAGGCTCGAAAACAAAAATGGAAGATAAACAGTGTGAAATGTGTTCCAGATGGCAGTTATGACGAGCAAACAAGAAAGGAAACCAGCAGTCAAACGTGAAGACGGGTAAGAAAGTGTGCGAAGCCATGTGGTGAATTGTATTTTATTTTGAATGGAACCAAGTGGCGAAATATGAAATTTTTGGGATAGAACTGGACTAGTGGGCTCGTCTGGGAAGAATAAAGTTACCTGTGCTCGCTGAATGGAATGCTGAGGAAGTAACCTTATTTTCATTGACAGACCGTTCTGATTGATTAGGATAAGCTTAAATGTAACTGCTAAAAAGGATCTACGATATCGTAAGCTTGTTGCATTTTAGAGCAAAATCAGTCCGCAGCCAAAATAGGCAGTTTTATTATTATCAGCACACCAGAAATTGCCACCTAGGACTGTGTGCGCACGCAAGTTGTAGCGTGATTATTTTGTCTAAGAAGTATCTGACAGAGACAGAAATAGTAAGAATGGGAAAACCCATTAAGCTAGGGTTAACAGTTGTGCACTGCACTCTGGCGTGCCGCTTATGATCAGAGTTGGCAGAAGCTGCCTTGCAAAATGCTATCCCAGTTAGGCTATGTAGGCGACTGCAGGTATAAAAACACCAGACTCGAGATAATGACATGGCGCATGCAACCAGATGCTTAAATTTATGCACCACGTCCTTTGCCCATTGCAGCGGCCGTCCGCAGCGCAGTAGATGCAATGTTAGTTAACCATTGTGTCGGGTGAGGGTCCCCTCAATCCTTCGGAGGCAGTGAATAAAATTTTGGGGTAGGTGGTATTTAGAAAAGTATATGAAAATGAACCATTCGTGTTCGCAGGTATTTGGTGGACAGCTCAGCCAGACCTTTTGTTATTTTGGTTTGCTCTTCTACTTTCGATTTATTTTTGAGTTATGAGGGTGCAAGCGCCGCTTATAAGTAGGCAACCATCCCAGAACACCATCCACCATGGTTTCACATTAGGCTGCACTGGGCCCGTTGGTCACATCGTTCATTAAATGGCAAGAAAAGTAAACCGGGTCACAGATTGCATATGACGACCCAGGTGGAACTGGAGGGGGCAGAGTATGCTCATTATTTATGTGACACTTACAGCCACAAACCCAACTTCCGGAATATAGTACAGCATTCACATTACCAAGAAAACAGATTCACCCACTTTTCTGTCTGGGGCCATACGGTGGCAGTTTAATCACTGGACAATTTCGAGTAGGAGCTAAGGAACTAGGACGGCGTTAAGACCAACGGATATTGTTGCAACTAGCATTTGTGCTTAGAAACTTTGACCATGACCGTAAGGGGTTTGTTCCCAAGACTGGGCCCCAGACAGGCAGAAATCACCACTGGGCACTTCAAAGCTGCTCACAGGATCAACCATTTTGCTCTTGTTTGCTCACGTTAACCGGCAGCTACGTCACATTCCAGACGGTTAGTCTTCCTTCCTCCCCCGTTTTCATGTCTGCCATCCGTTCGCCTTCCGAAAGTTCAACCAATCAACTGGCCCTAGAAAATGCAATCCGTGTAAACGAACGACGCTGCTATCGCCCCATAGTACCCATCCACTTCCAATTTAACCACGCCGCTTGTTGATAGCCCAGCCGCAGCCCGTAGACTACCAAAAACGGATACCACACATTATGAAACACAAAGTAAAACAGCCCATATGCCGCTTTAGGAGCCCAAGAGTGCAAATGTGCCCGTGTCAAATGGAAGCTGAACACCCTTGCACATCGCTGCCTTAAGTAGGATACTACAGAACTCCCTCAAACTCAACCGTTCCACAATCATTTACGAATTCTTCAGTCGAGCTCTTAGCCGCCCAACCAGCGAGCGCAAAGCCATGTGTCCTTAGCTACCAGTGACTCGAGCCGGCCGCCTTTATTATTCTGCGCCACGTTAAGTTGTAGCTGTCCCCCCGTCCATTTGGACAACCCTCCCTCTCCCTAAACAAAACCACGGACAACTTTTGGTAAGCCATAGTCGCCGATATACGCATTTAAGCCTAACAAAACCATTGTCACCTATATATCCATCAAATACATTTAATCGCCATTTTCGTTTATGGAATCCATGACTTTTCCTCCCTATATCAGAGTGAAATTTTACCTCCCGTTAGTCCATCTTTCTCCGTGCCCCAAGGCATAACTTGCTGATGCTCGCCATTTTTTCGCCATCATATGCATTTTACCAGTAACGGTTCTCGCCTTACTTCACCCGCTTTGGTTTCTCTCAAACAAACTTACGCTTTCTTGATGTTCTTGACCGTTGGAAATATCCGTTAAAGCCTTCCGTCCATTGTGCATGGTATTCGATTACACACCATTTGATTTGACGGTAGAATCTCCTGTGCGATTTCCATTCACGTACGGGTTACGTGTGAGTCCCTTTCCATGTCAAAAGTTGCATTGGGCACCAGGCATCAAGTTTTTCGCCCTCTACTCTGCGCCACTATGCAGTGAAGCACATGAACATGCTGTGCCCATGCATCAGCTGTCGTTTCTATGTGTCGCAGTTTTCTGAGTTTGTTGATTATCTAACGGTCTTTTTTCAAATGCGCACCGTGTGCAATCACATTTTTGCCTCCTGCTCCCAATAATTGGTCCTTTTTTCCTGTATGCTTAGCCAAAAATTATAAGTATCACTATCATAAAGGTAAGACTGTCAACTGAAACAGAGATCATCGGTATATGTTTCGAAACTGACCTGTTATTTTACTAGTGAGTGGTCGTGCCTCAGCTGGAAATGTTAGTGTGTTTAGAAAATACCCTGTATATATTGAGAGAAGTCCACGGCGGCGTGGCCTGCTAACAAGCGGGAATATTGTGTATTAACGATGTCTTCGATGTTATTCGAAACGGCACCCCGTTTCTCTTCGCAGACGATGTCAAAACTGTTTACACATTTCGCTCACCGTAAATAGCATCACAAGACTTAAAGCCACTCAGCTCCTGGACGACTGAATGGATGATGAAATTCTTCGCTGGAAAAGCAGTATTATATGGTACAAGAGCGTTGTACTCTCAAGAGAGCTCAAGCTTGGAAAACAAATCATTCCCATTAACTGTCAAGTCCGCTACCAGAGCCTAAATTATTCTTGCATTTTAAACTTCTCGGTGCATACTCTCACTAGTTGTGAGAGCAAATAAATTAGTGAGGCTGTTGCACAGAATTCTAAATTTGAAAGAAAGCAAATTACAACTTTTTAAAACCTTCGTCAAACCCGTTTTCGATTAATGCTCTCTAGTCTGTTCCAACATGAAGTAGTGTGACAGGGTGGCAATTAAAAACCTCCAGCGTGCACTTTCCAAGCAGCTGATCGGCTACCTCTCAAGCCTAAGCTGCATGAAACGCTCCGAGTCGCTGAAACTAGATCTATTGTGGCTCCGACGCATAACAGCAAACCTGGCACTGTTTAACGATGTTATTACGGGGAACAGTTGGATCTCCGCACCTCTTGTTAGAAACCCAATACCATACTTTCTCTAAAATGCGGATTTTCTGTTAATGTCGCAGTTCCAAAGGCATCCGTCAGAGCCAACTTCTTTTTTGTTAAACTCGTCATCATGGAATGAACTTCTCGAAAAGTTGCGCATTTTATCACCATCATCTATTGCATGTAAAGTGAAGTAGGTAGAGTAGTTACTTTGCCCTTTCTCATTAATCTACACCACCAGTACTAAGCTGAGGGTAGAATGTGTGAAACTGGATTGGGTTTCTGGAAAGCGCATTGATGTCAACGTTTCTTTCATTGTGGAAAAGAAAGTAAATTTTGGATTGCACCATATGTTCTAGCAACTTCCCTTCCTGAGCCGCTAGTAAGAGCGACTGCTTCATAATCCGCAACTGCAAACTAGGCCAGACCGCCGCCCGTTTTCTCTTCACTTTTCCAGGGAGTACGGTTCCGCTTGGATAAAAACACTTACTTTATTCTCTGACCACTGCCGTTTCGGCTCCCCTAGGATTATCCACCTCCGAAAAAACGATGTCTCGCTTCTTCTACTTACACTATATTGGCATCTGTTCCTCCAACTCCCGGGTACGCCGGCGTTATCGCAATAATGCGGGGCGCGATCATATCCACCGCTTTGTCCGGCGCACACCGGGCGGGCAGCTCGGCTGCAGCGGTGTGCGGGTGCAGCTAGGTTGGCGGATTACCCTTCACTCCTCAACGGTGTTTTGTAGGTTGGGTGGCCAGGACTCGGTTAGCCGCACCCACTAGCACTGTTGTGGTACAAAGTCCTCTAGTCTCTATGTTCAGTGCACCATTTTATACTAGCTTCCTTTTGATCCTTCCCAAAGTTCTTTTGCGAAAACCATACAAAGCGGACTCACGGGGAAGTTTTTTGTTGGAGTCCGATAAGAACTGACTTTCAAACCGCATCTTGACATTCGAAAATAGCTGAGGATCGTCATTTCTCATAAGCCTTAATTCTGCTCCGAGAAATTTGGCAATTGAACGCTCTTCCTGGCAACTCTTCTCCACACAAGTCCACCAGATATCGCTTGATTTGACTCTGGTTCCCCTTCTTTTTTTAGCCTTTCCTCTATCAGTGGACCTAGATGAGATTCACGAAGTCAAAATTTTCAAAAACAAACCACGTGAATTGATCGTACGAATACACAGATTCTAGCCCGTATCAGCTGCCATCTTCTTTGCCTAACGGACTGGAATTCTATTTTTTGCGTTTTATGCGGCTGGTGTTGGTTTAGTATACTACTCACCAGACTATGCCTTCCGCGAAAATTGCCTCGAAATTATCCTTTCCCAGATTTATTGTTTTTCTCTTGTCATGCTTTATCCAATTCTTTTCTGTTCTCGACATTCAGAAAACTTACAACTTTAAGTAACTTTCCGTTGACGTTATCGGTCCATTTCGGTTTGCTGTGTGCATCTGGCGGTCTACGAATTGTGCCACAATGACACCAAACGATACTGACGAGAGGTCTCCATTGGACTCAAATACCCCGTTTGGAAATTCTTTACTATTTACGCTTTTACCGAAAATGCGACCCCGGGATACACACCATGATCTATTGTATAGGTACCCAAAAGTTTGTACGCGAGTGCTTATATTTTTAAAATTATTTTCCACCTTTGTTGTCACTGTTGTTGCACGCCATAATCATGCGCATTGCAGGCTGTTGGCACTGTCAAAGAGATAAAATGCTATTATTATTACTTCAGGATAAAATAAAAGGTGAAAATAAAATGTTTGTGGGACTACAAAGTAGGAAATCATGGATTTGAGGGTCTGGTACAGAAATTCTAAATGGAGCTTGGGTAGGCCGGCAGGCATGAAACTGGCTAGGAGCAAGACTTCATCAGAGGGTATCAGGCAAAGACTTTGGAGCATTTTTTCGAGACGACAGCTAAGTGACGTTTTCGATACGACGGAACATAGTCTAAAGCAGTGGTTAGCACGGAGGAAATTTGCGTTCCATAGATCAACGGCAGCAAAGGCTGTGCCCGGTATAGTGGGTGACCGAGATGGCGGGGTTGTTAACTACCGCGTGTTGGGACCGTCCAAACGAAATTTTTAAAAATGCATACATAAATAAATAAACAACTTCACAAATGCACCTGAGCTACCGGGTTAGAGTCCGTGAAAAGCCTTGGGAACTTTTCTTTTAGAGAAGCAGCAAAGCGCCGTTTACCTTGTTCCGCGTTCGTCCAAAAAGACGCAAATTGTTCACGAACGGTTAAACGGCTTGCTGCGCGCATGACGGAATGTCACAGGCGGCAGACCTATGAACAGTTAAGAGATTACCTGCGACTGTTTTTATTAGGATGCAGACGGGTTAGAGAATTCCGTCTGAAAAGGTTCATAATAGTCAGGATCCATGTGGGATCGTCCCGGAACCCCTCTCTACATAGACTTCTGCTTCCGAAACTGGAAAATGGAAGAAAAATGTGAAAATATCGCTCTCGGTTTACGTTAAGAGCATCAACCCATGGTTGCCCCAAATGGGCAGGGGACTTCGATAACACGAATCTCACTGCATTCCAACCGACACTAAAACAGTTAACATGGGACAAAAAATAATGGGCCGAGGGGAGGAAAAATGGATTCTAATTAAGGGGTATCCGTAAAACCTATGAGATGAATTTGAGACTTTCTGTTGTACCAGTGGCAAATCAAAGGAAACTTTGCAAGGGTCGGCCGCCGCAAATCCTTAGAGCAACGAATCCATTGCAGGACGGTATGCACCAATGGACGAAATCCGTATAACTGCGGGGGCGGCACAATAAAACTGATCCGGGAAGTAGACGCAGGTATGAGCTTAGGATGGTACAGTGTACCAAATGATAATCAGCACAGTACCACGCCTTAGTACAGTCAAAACGTTCCCTGAGGCGTTGTGTCTGTTTGCTTGGAGTTAGAGGCTGATAGAAAACAGATAACCGGGACAAAGCAGACCCCCGGGCCTTGTACTTCTTCAGTGTCCAAAAGGTTGTCATGGGCGCTCAAAATACTTGGTGCCAGATGCGTTGCAGTGGACCGTCGAATACCTGTCGATAACGAGAGAGAATGTGTGCGAGGGAATGGTGGGGCTTAACGGAAACCAGTCCGCTAAGCTAGATGTTCACCCGACCGTCACCAAATTGTTAACGAGAATCATCGCTGGCCTGGTTTTTAAGCCACTGGAGGCCTGTCTTAACCTGCGCAAAATGCCAAAAGATTGAAGCGGTGCAATGGAATTGGATATTTCAAAGTGTGGTCCGAACCCAGCAATGGGAAGTCCCGGACCAGCAAACAAAACCAGCGTTCTGTTCACACTGGTGGAGAAGGTAATGTGGATCCACATCTTTCAATACCTAACTGCCCACTCATTGTTCAACCCAGCTGTGGTGAGCTTGCATTCAAGACACCCGATGCCGTATGGCACAGCTTCAAGTTGACTTGCGTGAACAAGCAACTAACGAAAACCTTAACGATGAGCGGCCGTGAAATCCAAGCATTCCGGGAAGGTGATTGGGTGAAGCGGATTGCACCTTGTATATAAGCACACGTTCTGCAAATGCAACCCAAACAAGTTTCCGTTTCATTATTGTTTTTCATTGACTTCTTTCACATAGATTGGGTCGGAACCAAGTCAGTACTTACCGGCTAGTTACGGTTACCGGAAGAATTTCGCATACTTATGACCATTTCGGATATTACACCAGCTCAGCATAGCTTTATGAAGATTAGCTCATGTCTCTCCTACCTCTAGTGCGACCTGGCTATTCGAAGAAGGGAAGAGGATAGGAAGACTGAAGTACGCTTTCTCAGTTCCAACAAGGCATTTGATTGATTGAGCCATTGCTTACTTCTAACCGACTTGGAATCACTAGGCATCCGAGGGCAGGTGTGTTAGCGGGTAAACGTTTTTCTTGTCCTGAGGATGTTGTACGTCAGAATAAGAGAATGGTTCTCCCTCAAGTATGATGCCGCGATCAGCTTCCCATAAGAGCTGGTGTTAGGGCCATTCCTGGTACTTCTCTTCATAAGTGATCTAGCTTCTGCCTAAGTTCAACCAGCTTTTGCTCTTTGAACGATATAAAAGTAGTAGTACCTACGTGCAGGACAGACCTGAACGGAAATTGGGGCGTTGTCTCGGACTGAGCTGATAAGTAGGGCTTACCACTAAATGGTAGCAAATGTTTCTATGTCATATCGAGGCACTGGAAGCTTCGCCGTCTCATATAACCGAGGACGGTCTGGTGTAAACGACGCCCACAGGTTGGAAGACCTAAGAATAATGGCTTGGTCAGGTTTTAGAAAATCGCCCGGCCTGTTTCGGCGGCTACAGATGGACTGTCTAGATTAAAGGCCGTCTTGTCGTACCGAAAGTCGGAGGTGCTTATAATCTTTTACAAGGCCACAGTATGACCTCAAGGAGAATACCATGTACAAGCTTTTTTCCCCTCCTTCAAACGAAAGCCGCTTGCTCTGGACAAATGCAGCGATTAGCCAACAGAATGACTAAGGGATAGCGTGGAAATTCACATGATCGGCAAACGTTTTTCTTAGACCGATTCTTGTTGGACAGACGGACCGATCGGTGCGACAAATGCGGACCCTTTATACCGTAAACGGCACGCCGAGTTTGGCTCAGACGGCTCGTTTCAGGAAACATGGACTCTCGCAATTGTGGACATGAGGGTCGATCATAAAAACAAAATGTAGGGTGCTGAGCGGTTGACGCTTCTTTTGCAGCAGGGCCACAAATGTATGGAACCGTCCACCTGGAGACTTGGTGGCGACGCAGAAAACGAGTTCCATTACATGGGTGTTGGACGGCAATTGGCATGTCGTGTACGCACAGATAAGACGATTAAGGGCGAAGAGTCAGTAATCTTTTTATTGGTCTTTCCACTGTACAAGTCATGCTGCGATCGCTTAAGGGGAGTGACATCGCCCGCCTTCGAGAGGGAGATATCATGTACCCTGCTTCTTTTGGCGGGCCGGCTCAATTTGGCCTGGAAAAGGTGGATGCTCCTCCGGAGTGCATATTATCGAAAGAATTCTGGGCGCTGGAATGGTGCAGGCCAAAGCGTGTTCATTGAAAACTGAATCGATTTTAACTGAAGCAAGGGAGTGGTAAATGGATGGGGCAAATCGTTCTGAGGTCATTTTGAAACACACGATGTCAAGATTTTTAAGATAGAACTAGATCTTAAGTGAAATAAGGTGAGTTAGTGTGTCGCCAAGCAAGGGAATTTGTTTCTGATTTTTCAAACCCGTTTGGAACGCCCGTCGGGGGGTGAGATAAATCCTCTTTGCATCTCTTCCTTTTAGCGGGAAAAGAAGTCGCTGGAGCTCCTGGGATATCAAGAAAAACATAACGCTGTTGAAGGTGCTGTGCGCAACATCGGAAGAACTATGGATGATCGTTTGACGGTTTGGGTTGCTTTGGTTTTGTGCTAAATGAACTGAACTGAACCAAAAGGCTTAACACCGTAAATAGCGCGACATTTGGTTTTGTTGTTGTCAGGCTGCCGTTTCACGCAGTTTTGTCGTGAACAAGTTTTCCAATTTAGTCCGCAATTCAATTTAAAAAACGCCATATTTGTAAAGAAGATTGTTATTCGAAGAATTTACCTGAACTGACAGTCCTTTCATATTTCAAGTGTATATCCGAGGGGGATGACTGAGATGTAATGGAAGTTTTGGTGGAGTTTGACTACTCTGCGGAAGAGCCAGATGAGCTGACAATCAGGAAGGGCGATGTCATTAAAGATGTTTCACAGTTTGAAGAGGGGTGGTATATTGGAAACTTGAATGGCAAAATTGGAGTTTTCCCGGATAATTTCGTTAAAGTAATCCCCGTTAAAGCAAGAGTTTTTTTTCTTTCCAGACATTAGAAAGCACTAATGCTCCGAAAAAGCAGGTGAGTTGCTCTGCTTACACACAGAAAATCGTAGTTTTTATTTCGTTAGCGTAAAATATTCTTCAAAAACCGTAATTAGTTATGCTAAAAAAGAATAAACCTGTGGTTTTATGGACCAATTATTTTTGCTTGGTAAAATACTGCGTTTCGAGTTGTTTCTCTCAAATGCTTTCGTGACCATGGTCAAGAAACTTTAAAGGGTTACTTATTATTTAATAATTTCAATTTGAAAATTTGAAATTCGTAACTGTTTAGGTTGCAATAAACATCAGAAAGTATTTTCACTACACGGATAACATCTTTCGTATGACATCCCAGCTATTATTTTTCGGAGATGTTGATGACATTATCCATTAACGCATTATAACGAAATTTCTTTATAATCACATTGGTAGAAGCGGCAACTGATCTTAATCGTGCTTAATGGCTTTTCGCCAAAAGTATTTGGTTTATGGCATAATTTAACAAAACTAGATAACGAGGGTGGCTTCAAGCAGGGTCTCTACCAGCACCTCGAAGAGCAAAGACAACTCGCAAGCGGGTAGGTGAGGTGCTGCGGGGATCACTTTGAAGCGACGTATACGGGACACGTCCCTCTTGCTCTTATTCCGAGATCAAGATTGAGTTGGAGAACTTCAGTTCTATAAAATGGACATCTTTTGGTCTTTCTGGACCAAAGCTTAATATTACAAAAGACTTTTTGCTGTTGTATAGCTCACTCTGAATAAAGTAATTCAATTTCATGAGTGTGTGATAGTTTATACTGTCTGAAAGAAAGAAAAACTTAGAACGTTCAACAAGCTACTGATGAGTCACTGAAAATTTACAATTTAGGCTGGTTTCGAATAAATTTTTGCAAGGCTTCTTTTTGGTTTCATTTACGTTAGATCCGTAGCATATTTTTAGTTGGTTCTTAGATTACATTATTTTGGTGTATTGGTAGATTTATTGTTTACCATCAGTAAAAACTAAAAGTACACTACACAGATGAGTTCAAGACTTCATTTTTCACTCGCCAACGTGAAACGCAAAATATCTGCTTAACAGAAAATGACCAGTCTGTTTTCATTTGCCAACTATATTTCACCGTAAATTCACTCACCTTGAAGCCGCTTGCTGCAATTGTTAGTCCTTGGATTATTTCCAGTTAAGAATGCAAAATAACCAGATATAACGGAATTATTCGAAACCACCAAATTGCGCTCTAAAGTTAGGGTCACTCAAGCCTCCAAGAAGCAGTAAGCATAATGCCCATTTTCAATGTATCTTGCAATCATCTTATTAAATATCGCAACATAAATCAACGATTGCAATTGATCTTTAAAAATGCGGCAAAAATTTAATAAGGGAACTGTCGAGACGAAGGAATCTCATAAAAAAATCAGTGAAAGTGAGATATTTCTAGAGTTTTAATGAAACCAAGTAAACCTGGTCTTGTGTTTAGGATCTTCACTATATGACAAGCAAAAGGGTAAAAATGTAACAGCACGCAGTTTTATTTAGTACATGCAATAAACATAGTTTCAGTGCAGAGCACAGTTCTCTTCTAAGGTTTGGTTGGTATATTTGCTGTGTTTGTATACGCGGAGGCCAAACGGATAAGGTCGTAGCTTTTGGAAGTGAAGGTCACGAGTTCGAATACTCCCACCGCTGGTCAACTTACCCACTTGGCAGCCATCTGCTGGCTATGGCTCCCTTCCTGAAACTCAACGTATATTGTTGTTTAACTAATAAAAGGAAGTAAAAGGAATAAAAAAGCTGAAACTGCGAAAATCTTTTCTAAAAAGCTGATCAAAAGTGCACATAAACTTTTTAAGTTAGAGTTTGGTTAAACGAAATTGCCTCATTGCGGGCGCTTTGTTTGTGCACTGTTTTTTTCACCTATCCAGATGTTCTTCTTTCACATTACATGAAGAAAAAATTGTGTTACAATCGGCAAAATATTGCGCATGAATAAAGGACATTGAATTGCTTGATATTGAGTTGACGGATTGTCCTGGAAAAAAATAAAGTGGACTGAGTATAATGAATGATGTAGTGCCACAAAACTGAAAAACGACCTTTAGAAGAAGAATATTGGACAGAACAGCGATATAAGAACTCTTGCACTAGTGATTGCACCCTGGTTTAGAGAACAAACATTTGTACCTCGTCATCTAACAGAGGTCACGCAACGCTAACTTTGTGCCGCTTATTTTGTCTTTTTGGGATAACCTTATTGGGAGTCATTAGTAACATGCAATTCTCATGCACACCTAGCTGTTATTTCACTTTCTTCTGCGTGAAGTGCCCAACTTCTTTGCAAGTTAAGGGTTTCACCGCTTCATTTTAAGACTGCCAAAACCCTTGAAATTTTAATAAAGTTTTCTGTGCTGGGTAAGTATTTTCATTTGCAATTTTTCTTTCGATAACCATAACGTTGCACCAACGTGCTCTACTTATAAATTTTATCCCACGACATCATATAATGAAACAGGAAAAGCAGGGGGCTACTAAAAATGATTATTTGGAGAGCTACATGAGAGGTGAAAGGTCTCGAATGCAAAAGCATCACTGACGGTAGCATTGAACCACATCGCCTTCTGTCTCCAACGATTGATTCAGAGGATCTGTTGGACCCCAAACAAGTGACAGTACCTACCAAACGAAAAACAGCAGAAACCCAGTCTGCAGTCCATGGCTTCTAGTACTAGTATATCAAATAAGCTATTAGCTACATCTAAGGAAACGGAAAAATTTCCTCATCACGGTTTTGAAAGGGAACCTAGATGCAAGTAGTTAAACTGATCCTCCAGTATGATCTTGCCGGGAAGCCCTTTGTCTGTTCAAACTGCAAATCCCTGAATTAGCGGGGTAATAAGCAAATGCCATTTAATGATGCAAACTAAAAATGAAATTGAACTTATACTGCCGTCAGAGATGGCCAGAAAACCAGACATCTTACTTACTAAGGCATTCATCCTTGCCAGCTACAAGATGTCACATGGGTTTACAAGCCCTGACTAACCACCAAGTACCTAAACCGACTAACAAAGTTGGTGTTCACCTCTGATACAAAGGGAAAACGTTGGAGTTTGTGCTTTGGACAATATAAATCCTAATGTTGTTTTATATTTGGAAAGTATTATCTATTTCAACCTATGCCGAACCACATAAGTTGTAACCTTTTGCAGGACCTGAATTACATACTTCTGTATTGTTCATTAAACCGACAAACTGCTAATGATTAGTAAGCTAAAAGGTTCAGACATATTACTTGCCGCATCTTTTAATAGCATTGCTTTTGACATTTTTACACATGGCAATTTTCAGTCTAGAACACTTCTTCCAACCCTAAACTGATCGCAGTTTGGCAATGTTTTACACATCTGCATAGCAAAGTTAAGGGTAATGAGTCAGAAATGTGGCCAGTTCCTTGCTTTTTTAGCTACGCAAAAGATGGTAATTGATGAGTCTTGTTGGTCTTTTTCTGTGTTAGTGTGCAGGCAATCACTCAAACATACACAGACGTCTGCACTGAAATGCATCCATTTTATAACCTGTCGTTCTATCACCTCACTTCAAACTAGGACTCTGTGCACCTTTTACCAGGCGTTTACAACTGGCACACTACATCAGACGTAAGAGAAGAGTAAGAAATAAAGTAAACCCTTCCTATATAATTCTCCTCACCCCATTTGTAATAGTTGGAGAGGTCGGAATACGCGCATTGAACTTCGACTTGCCTTGAATGCTACTCCAGTTAAGAGACTTTTTGATTTGTTAGATTGCAGAACTATTTGGTGAAAAAGTAAAAGATCTTCAGCACAAATTAAACTTATTATACTTTTTTATGGATAACTAACGAGGTGAATAAATAAGCTTATTTGTTATTTGATTTGGTACAAACAGTAATATTTTCCGTGCACTTTGTGGTATGTTTTTATTAGGGTTTGACGTCTCTCGATCAGCTGCTTTAAAATGGGTTCTACATCTGCGGCCTAGTTACAACTTTCCCAAGTCCAGTAAGAAATTCCGTAATAGTGCAAGTTTGTTTAAAACCAAATCAGTCGTTTCAAGAAAGTCATTTGAGAGATCATTTTGGCAACTACTGTCCGGATTGATATCGGTGATAGTGTTTGATACCATCTAAATTAAAGGTTAGAATCTCTTGCAATACAGTTTGTAGTAACGTTTAATACTGTCACTTCATTTGTGGTAATTGTTGCCCACGACGATGATCATAATTTTGATTGCTTTACGAAAATCAATGTGTCAATCACAGTGTTTTTGTATAATTATGTTACTTTTGCCAACTAGACCAATTTTCTGCGAAGATAAATACTTAGTCTTCCTAAGAAAATTTACCAGATAGTTGCTAACCTAAATTTTTGGCGTTGGTTTGAGTCTGAAGAATAATTCCTACAACCAGCATGAAAAATATTTTGTGGTAAAAGATAACATTTTTTGATGGTTCAACCATTCTTGCTTCTAAATATCACTTTTTTTATCACAGCCTACATTTTTGAGCTAGCTGACTATTTGCCGAAATAAACGTTCAAGTGTCTGATACTTTTGACTGCGGCTATCACTAATGGATTTTAGCTGCCTTATTGTTTCTGAATCAGTTTCATTTTCAAAATGGGTTTCTTAGATAGTAGAAGAGAACTATGATTCTGATAGCCGAAAATGAGACGGGTAGTCAGTTACTTTGGGTTTATATGCTTCCTCCAATCACTGACAATAATCAGAGTGACAGTTTTGGATTCTGCCTGGGATCACTAACTGTTTTGGAGGAAGGAAAAAGCAGAACGCCTTTGCTAAATTAGCAACGAGAAGTAAACCCCCATTATGATTGTAATCTTTACGCGGGGCAATGTTTTTATGTAGGTTTCACACGTGACACGATGTGAGATAGACAAGGCAAAAGGAGAACAATATCAGTCGAGGCTCAGTAGGTGTATTAGCTTAGGTTAATATTGACGAAAACGAATCCAAGATATTAGCAGACAACCTGTCCGTTGCATGTTTGTGAAAGAAAACTTTAAAAAGGAAGAGTCCCAACTGTCCCTTAATGTATTCTTACTTGATTTTTGCAATAATCTTCGTTCACTTTTGCCCAAGGCAAAATGGGCACCGCGTGTAAAACTGCATTTTTGCATATCTTGATCATTTTGTGTATGACTACAATGCGGCGATAAAAGTTGCGTGATCAACAGTAACCAGTGAATGATTCCGGTTTTAATTAAACAGTTTTGCTATTTATGCTGTTTTCTATGTGAAAAATATAAGACATTGTTACGCTTTACAAATCACTATTAAGCTCGACGCAAAATTCTGTTCTCTTTTTTTACCTTTAGAAAGCTTTCTGTTCCATTTGTTCCAAGATGTGTATGCAGCAAACTAGAACTTTCATGCCATTCAGGCAAACAGTGTTCTTGAACCTAAAATTAATAATCAGCAAACGTGCCGATCTTAAATATCACTCACAAAACATGGCAAAACTTCAAGGATTGAAAACCAAAGTGATATGTATTGATCATCTTTCAAATGTAACTCGGTTTAGATTACGTGTTCCTCCATATGTTATCCAGATGTCTGTGCCAGTATTTGCAGCCATGCAAACGTTATTCTCCAATCTCTTGAAAGAGAAAGATACCGGAAATCAAAATGAAAACTTTTTAACAATTTTGCCGGCAAATTTATTTGAAAGACATCCAATTTCGAACAACTGAATTGTACCTAAAGTAATAGTACTAATTTCCAGAATGGAAAACCTAAGCCGCGCGAGTTTAAAAAGAACACGAATATTTCATCAGTTTCAGCAAAACTTTTTCATCCAAGCTCAATGCAAGTGAAAATCTGCACAAACAAAATTGACAAATGATTTTCCATACTTTCTTGCAAACAACTTTGAAGTATCCGTGACTTCGGAAAACGATATGATGTTTATCACAAGGCATTGTTTTTCGCCCTTGACAATTAGGTAGCAAACGTTCCACATTTAGGTTTACTGATATTGCACGACCGAATAATGGTAAAGTGGAATTCAATATACTACTTAATGAACAATCAGGTTGAATTAAGTCAGTTGAATAAGAAAATGTGGCAGGTATCCATGAAGCAAAGGAACAATTCAATTTTTCTTTCATAAATCCCTTTTTTCGGTATTCATGGAGCAAACAAGTCTCAAAACTTAGTGTAGTAAAATTACGATTATATGACATTTGAAATGTTGTTTCCAGATCATTCAACTGGTATTTGTACAGCAAAATAGAATATAATAATTGATAAACCATTAGGTTTATTAAAAAAGGAAAACCAGTTTGCTCTTGTTGCATAATGTTAGTAAACACTCATTTGTTTTTTATCAACTAAGACGACCCGGGAAAATCAGTAAATTGGGCAAACAGTTGCAAAACATTTATTTCCAATTTTTATCAGCTGTTTTTATACTGTGCGACTTTTTTAACGGGAACCGATAAGAAGCCGTGCACAGTGAGATACCAAGTATCAAATAAGAGAAAACGATATCAAATTTAGAGAGGAATAGTACAAAAGAAGTTGATTTTACTCCACACTTTTTCATAAATCAGAAAACATTGGTCCACGTGGATGTTTGCCAAGTAAATCCTACATCTGCTGTTGTGTCATCCAATTGTATTTTTTGGTTTGTATATGCTAAATAAAACTGTACACATCTCCCCAAATGATCGGAATTTGGTTGAGTATTTCTGTTTCCCAATTTCAGTCGTATGCTTGTGAAATTTTCTCTAACAAATCTCATCACCTGAAAGCATTTATTAGTCAGACTAATATACCATCCACCACTTTCGTAGCCACACTGACGAATCTAACAGCCTTAAGTCGAATTACACTGAATTACGCTGAAAGTAACTGCGTGGCTTTTTCCCCTCCTACCGGTTCGTCATTGTAAAACCAAGTGAACAGCAAACAGTATGATTCACTGACCAAGAAGCGACACTGTGATTTCATTCAACTGAGTTCACGAGTGCCTGTTTTATATCAAACTAGAACTTAGACTGATTTTTTTCAAATTGTAAATCAGTTTTTTCGGTGCTTTTTTCTAATTGAGCATGATTTTTTGAGTACTGGTTCGTGGAAGACAAAATATTCAACAGTTGCAAAAAAGAATGTTTTATTTAGCCCCGAAATCTCACTAAGCTCTTCAAACAAAATTATTTTGGTAGAGCAGGCTTCAAGATTCAAAGTATTATTTGAAATATGTCCACTAAATCTGCTGAATTTCCAGTGGGAGAACTGATGGATCGTGACACTCTCTGTGCTATTGATCAAAATGAGTGCCACTCTAGTAGGCAAAAACGTACGAATGACTTAATTCATAAGGCAAACTTTTGTTCATCTTCAAAATCGTGCACGTAAAGCTACAAATTTGACAGGGACTCGTGGCATGAAAAAGATAAACAATATCGCCGTAGTGGTAGGGTATCGATCATTCATTAGGGTGGTTTATTTTACCATCGCTGAAATTCATGTGCAAAAACTAAAAAGGAAAATAGTATTGGACCAAAATTAATTCTCTACAATATTTTTGTATCAGCTAGATCGTTGGACAAGAAAATCTACGCCTGCATGAAATAAAACAATAATGTCTCATAAAGTAATGTATTTGTTTAAGTTTGCATGGAATCGTGTTTTCCTGAAACATTTTTCTTATTACAAAAAAAAATGTGCAGAATGTGTAACATTCGCATACGGGCACGTAGTTAAGCATAACATTTTGGCAACATTTTGGAAATAGCAAAATTCAGTCCAGTGAGTGAATGGGTAATCAACTAGCAGCGCAAAATCATTCACCTGACATGTCAAAAATGAAACCACAGTTCCGGTGACATGTGGAAATAAATCATTCGATAGTTTTTTCTGTTTTTTTGACAAGTTTGGTGCATTGTTCTCTGGATGGGCTAATGAGCAGAAAGCCTGTTTTTTCATGACAAGTTATTTTATACTCCAAAAGTGAAAGAGGAAAATTACAAACTAAGATAATTGTCAGTCTTACGCTTGATATCGATCCGCGTTGATCGTCGCTAGTAAATTACCTGCATATTTCTCTCCATCTATTCAATACGGGAGCGTTAACATCGTAACAACCTACGGAAGGATTTTTCTAGCTGATAAATGATCAAACATATAAAGCAAAATTATATGGCACCTTATAACTGTGGAACTACTATTCTACCCACTCGAAAGGCGAAAACATATCATTGGTAAATTTTTACATTAAAGGGTAACAATTGGATATGGACGGAAAATGATCCTGTCCACAAGTCCGATAACCTCATACGATCAGCGCACGGAAAATTTCAACCATATTGTTCAAGACTGTGCAAAAAATATTCCATTGCTCGTGAGCGGTTGGACAAGGCACTAGCGATGGTGTCATTTTTCATTTAATACGACTAATAGAATGTAAAATTCTTGATAACTTTTCCATGATCACTGAGAACTATATGCAGCATTTTTCGAGATTGAACTTATACAGCTGACATAGACTAACTGATCTGGTCATCTATCAAAATGATATCCCAATAAACTAGTTAATTTTACAAGAATTACAGATGAAGACTGAGGCCGGTAAAGTGCACTGGGGCATTATTATTCCTACCAGGTCTGACTGTCACATGTATGCAAAAAATGAGTTATGGAAAATGGTTGTTGCTCTCGTTACCTAGGCCTTTATTCGCTGTTTTTTCTCATTTCTCATTAGATTAGGCTCAGCTAATTTGGGGTAATGCGCAATGCACGTATTGATCCAAAGGGCATTTCATGTCGACTTTCTCTAACAACGGGCGTTTCCGCTCCCATCGGCAGTGGCAAATGCCTTGGTCGTTTGCATCTGAATGTCCCATTATTTAGCCATTATTTTCCACTTGAAGATGCTATCAACTAATGGGAAAAGTCAAAAAGGAATACTAACAGACAACTAGCTGTCATAAGGAAATAAAGTAATAAAAAATCTAGTGCATGTTTTCCCAGCGCGATCTATTCAAACCCGAGGAAAACCGAGTTGGTTTCAGTTTTCTTAACCTTTAACCATGCACTGATGTTGAAATCAGCTACTCCTCGGACACCCAACGTAGTATTAATTAGGCCAAGACGAGGATATATAGTAGACTAGTGACAGAATAAAAAAGTACATAATGGTCTTGATGAATAAATTAGCCTTGGATTGCCCCAGGGGATTAATTGAAGATGGATTAACACACACCGGGTCATCGGCTAGTAATCACTGAAATGTGACTTTCCCTTTTCCGATTCATTGGATAGTTTTAGGATGTTCCATTTAATGGGTTTTGAGATGATCCCAGTGAAATAACCACTTTAGTTAGTACCTTCGGCAAAACATAAGTGCACAACTGACACAGAACACGTCTTTCACTTGAGTTACCTGGTGCTTTATCCAAAGATTCATAATCTGTGCACTATTTTATGCAGTATTCATCCAACGTGAACTGGTTCATTTGGACGGAAGTATGAATCCTGTGTGAGTATGAAGTATTAAAAAGACCAAGTAAGAAAAAATGCATAACTGATGCTTTCTGTAAATGTGACCGTCTTAATGAAAGATTTTGCCCTAATTTTGACTTGAAAGACATTTTGCGTCATCCGCCAAGACCTTTTCGGCAGTTATGTAATTATGGTAAGTAGTCGATCATGTGTCCATTAGCCGTTTGAAGATTTCGACCTCAAAACTAAACAGACAGAAATGCCACTGTTAGGTTTCTCACATTTTCTCCCTACTAGAGTGTTTCCAGATCCTACCTAACTGCATTTCAGTCAGTAGATTAAAGGAGGAAAATGCATAAATCACGGATTAAAATAAGGAGGCATCTAGGATGTGTCTACTTTTGTTTGGTTTCAGTAATCCTATCTCTAATTATGTCTAGTAAACCGAAGTTCATCCGTTCAAACCTGTTCCCTTTGAACAACGAATTTCGGTGTATGATTCACCGCTCACGTGACTGGACCTTATTGTTCCACAGCACAACAAGCTATATAACAGCGCCGTCCTCATCCATCAGTTTTGATGAAGTACTTACCGTTGTCAGTAAATGATGGCGAGGAATTACGGAAGTGACATGTTGACGAATAATGTAGAATTATGCCTCCAGGACTCTCAAAACCTTTTCTTCGATCGTTCTGGGCCCTTAGTTGTTGTTGATTTGAAAAAAACAGAAATATTTATTCAAAACAAATATTGAGGATGAAATCAGCCATTTTGTCCCGAGCAGCTGTCTCGTAATTAGTAAATATATTCAACGCACTACTAATATCTCGAACATAGTATGGCTAGGATTAGATGGAGTGACCGGGTGAGTAATATTGAGGTTAGGAATCTGGTATTGGGTGCTACTTCTGAAAATAGCTTGTTTCAATGTACGAAACTTAGCAGACTACGCTGGTTGGGTCACGTGTTGCGTATGACGAACACTCGTCTACCACTTCGTGCCCTATTTTGTGTTCCCCTTAAGGAATGGAAGAAGCCATGTGAAGGCCAACAGATGACGTGGTAACGTGGAATGAGAAAATGTACAGCGAACTTAGTTAAGTTAGGTGTCTCACGCCTTCGTGGTTGGGGTCCGAAAGACTCGTCAACTAGTTGGCTGGAGACACTTAAAGATAAGGCAGTGAACCGTGAACAGTGGCGATAGTGCTGTCATTTTCTATCGAATCAGAATGATTGAAAACACGTGCGTTCGTACAGTTAGACTGTGTTTCGTGTGTTGGCTGCAGGAGCATCTTATCTTTTCCCATCTGTGTAGGTCCACTCCCTGTTCCCGTTAGATATTCACTCTTTTTATATAAACGTGTAACTCTAGGGAACGGCAGCGGTCAGTGAGGCTTGCCTTGCTGTTTAACGCTGAACGATGATGATGATGATGATGATGATGATGATGATGATGATGATGATGAT
>LUCM01004665.1:39252-146468 GCA_008360955.1 Fasciolopsis buskii | reverse complement strand
GATGATGATGATGATGATGATGATGATGATGATGATGATGATGATGATATCTCGAACAATAAGACGGTTCCCTAATAGGAATTTTTGCCGGAAGATTCAACGGGAAGTTCTCTTTCGAGTGTCAAGTTGTTAAAATGTCACTGACAGATCCCATGTGGGTGCGCAGTCTGGGAGGGTAATCATTAGTGAAATGTCCAAACAGTATTAGGCATGACCACGTAGCTTAGCTGGCAGATATGTGCGTTGCATCCGTGTTTGCGCTAAAATCCCTCTGGGGATTGCAACTTTTGATTATTGGATCAATTCTACACCTCTCATCAGTTAACCGGGGTCATTTTTTTCTAATAAACAACATGGATTGGAGGGTTTCGATACACACTGCTTCCTTGACTCATTCCAACTAGGCTAAGGAGAAAAATGTATAGAAACGGGATTATGTTTACCATTCTCCTTTTGTAAACAATCACTGCAATAGTGCGCAGTATAAAGAAGTAGGAGTTATTACCTTTCGAAATAGTTAGTCGAAATGATCAGTCAAAAACTTGTTAATTTAGGAATTTAATTCACCGATAAATGATTCCTGGTATCAGGATGAAAGCCTGGTCCCGTTCCTTATTTTTTGGTCTACCGAAATGCAAATGCGGATTACTTTGAAATCTTATGATTTTTGGTAAATTTTCTCAGTAATCTACCTTAAACAACTCGACACTTGGGAGGACTAGTCTTACTAGATTCTCTTGTTACCGAGGCAGTGTTAGATTGTTCTGTGCAGGTGACTTACACGGATCAATCGGATTTCACTGCCTAAAACTGTTTGTCCTATTCTTCTTTCGCCGAAATGTGCAACAAACAAACAGTGTTTTCAAGTGTTTCGTGAATGTCCAGAACTTACTCTATATTGGTGATCATTGCTGATCGATTGGTTTACACCGTGCTTAATCGATGTGAATTTCTTTTTAACCTCTAGGCATACTGTCATACTCGACTGAAAAGCAGTTCGGTTGGTAATTAGGTAGCAGTTCGGCTTTACCCAGCCCTTTGGTGCACTTGATGCAATAATGGAGAAGATATGACCGAATATTAAATCCTTACCACACCATTAGAGGTAGTTACCCAACTCATTTCAAGAACTACGGTTACTATACGGTTGGTTTGAGGCAGCACGAGGAGACAGATGACATGTAGAATGTTAAATCCAATGAAGCACCATGTCTGCACAAGTCCATGCCACCAGCGCGAACCGAACCGGCGATGTCCCGCCTGGGCTACCGTGGACGGAGATCTCGGCTGTAAAGTAGGTAAATTAAAATCCATTTTGTGGGAAACACGGTTCCAATGACACGGAAACCAACCTGGTTGTCCTTCCGAGAGCCCTGTCCACGATAGCCCAGAGATACGGCATTTGCCAGGCAAGTGGAAGGTCGCCGGTTCGAATCACGGTTAAGAATCCTGGAAGGTCTCTGCTACTGTGGTGTGTTGACAAGCCGCGACAGACCGGCTTAACTTACATGCCTAATGTGACTAAAGTTATCCGCTTTGATGCACGGGGATGGTAAAAATCATACCTTTCAAGGAATTATTGTTATTTCATGCGCTGATTTTGTTTTAATATTAGACATTCTCACTTGTGAACCACTGACATCCACCATCTAGAATGCAGCGATTTTTGAATATCGTGAAGATACACGATTCGAGTCAAAAAACTATGGATTATATATGTACGATTTACAAATACTCCTTTTTTTGGACTTCTGTCAGACTTGAGGAAAAATTAGTAAAACGACAGTCTTCGATGACAAAATGCTTTGGGTGTGTTTGAGTTATTGTCTTGTGCAAGCATGGGATGCAAACGTGTCCATGTTCGCTGTACAAGCGCTAATCATGACTAAAGATAGGTACAACAATCAATAGGTGGGCAATGACTGGCATTCATCAAAAGATCAGTTATCTAACTGAACTGTTTTGGGAATAACTTATTGCGATTTTAAATCGAAACATGAGCAACACTGACGAGTACGTCTAAGTGTTTCTGTCACAATCAAAATTTCCTCTTACCAAAATGACCATCATCGTAATTTCTTTTCATTTTCGTCCACTCAACTTACCCATCTGACCGTTTTTGTCTCGCCAAAGTGGGCTCAAATCCGACAGGTTTGTTTTTGAGTAGATTACCTCAATGACAGTACTATTCGGGCGAAACAGGGACATTTTACGGAATTTCAATCAGCATTGCATGAAGTAGCTCCGTGCTGTCACTAGTCAGCGGACGACCACAGATGTAAACCAATAGACTAGTGTAATGTCTGCGGGTGGTCCGATGAAAGCCTAAAAGAATGTACACTACAAACTGCAGAATTTCTACGCTTAAAAAACATTTGCTACTGTTTTGTATGACATACCAGATGCATATGTGTGGTGGTTAGGACATTTCAAATGACTACTAATGCCCATTAATTGGTGGAAGAATAAGTGGCAACCATGATGTTGAAACTTGAAGTGGCACAAAACTCAATACGGTCCCACTAGATCAGATGTGGTAACCAGCCGGACAGCACTGAGTTGTGAGCTACCACCACCGTGATCAGCAGATCTGTGACTTGAACCACAGACTATTTTCGCGTCGAGAACTCCTCATCCTCTTGATCACCGCTGGTTTTCCATTTTCCATTTATTTCGTACACAAGCCCACTCCATTTAGGCCTACCGATGATTAATTTAACTTTCTAAATCAATATAGGATCCTCGGTGGTAATTGGCGCCAGTTCTAAACAAAGATCATGAAACATTTGCCAGTCCGTTGACACTGATCGTAAACGAATGATATCCACGTTCTTTTGGACATTATTTAATTCTCACTCGGAGATTGATTTCGCCAGTTTAAATTCGGATAATATAAATTTCACAATATTTTTCACAAGTTCGGATGCATCAAAATGTCAAGTTCCACAGTAATAAGGTGAACTGTAAACAAATTATGTCAAATTAAAAATGAATACTAGTACAATTTGTGCTGTGATCCTCTCTACACTAGCCTCGGTCAAAACTGTAGCGTCCCCAATTTGATAGTTGAACTAAATTCTAATTCTACTCGAAATCGGGCACCATGACAAACAAGGACTACATCCGACTTGATCCTGACTGTAGGCTTAAATTAAAATGACTGTTCTCTTTGGCTAACCACGAAAAATGCCATCTGAGTCATTGTTGTTCACTCAGTTATGACACGACATACGAATCGGATCAACCGGTTGATTTCTTGCATCTACATTAGTTTTGATTAGATTGAACTGCATGCGGGTTCTACTTGTTAGGAAACAGGTCTTGAAAAGAAACAAGTTAACTGTTGGCTATCTCCATTCTTTTCATAAGCTATTATTAATGAGGGTATTAGCACTTTACACTCGTGTAACGGTTATCAAATTTAACGCAGCATCATGCCGTGTTGATGGAAACCACTGTTAATGATGGTGGCATATATTAAAATAACATTTCTGTCCAAGTTGTTAGTATAAACTTGTTAGGTTCTACTTAAAATGCATTTTATTAGAAATAGCTGAAAGTTTTTGGTGCAGAGTGATGAGCGTATGCATTTACAGGAAACAAAAATACGTAATCCGCTTCCCTACTTTTCGACTCCAATAAGTGAACGGATGAAAGAACAAGGACAGTTTACATGCCCACATTTTCATTTTCACTGTGCTGATAATTTGTAGACCCACTAGCTTAACGGATTATTACTGTTTCATAAGGTCCTCTTCAAGAAAATTACTTCCGAAAAAACGAAGTCTGTAGACCGACATGTTACTATCTGGACCCTGATGAGATAGAAGAATATGACTGGAAATCTTAATATAAAAAACGACGATTTCTTTTGCAGATTTTTTCGATTAACACCAGATCCGCTTGGACCCATCTAAACGCCTCTTTCATGTCACCGTAGTCGCGAGTTATTTGCTTTTAATTTGGTACGACCACCGTCTACTAAAAGATAAATGAATTTAGTTGATGCAACAAATCATCGTCAACCATTCGTTATGGTTAGATCAGAAGTGTTACTCGTCTTTTCAGGCCAAACTGAGGCGCTGTCTAAAAGGGAGATAAAGCGTAAGAATTTAGTCGAGCAGCATGAAGAGTAGGGCAGCGAAGTGAGACATGATCATGGACACCAACCCATTCACATGATCATACGCATACCGCTCACATGCTCTGTTGTTTTCTATTACCGTATTCTTTATTCACAGAGTGCTTATTTGGTTGACGTTCAACTTAAAAAACAACAAGGAATTATGTGATAAGTTGTGCTCAAAAAAGAGTTTAGGTGATCGACGTGGTCAACCTTTATGGAAGACGTAAGACTTGCAATATTCTTGTGTCCAGTCTATGCTAGCAACCCGCACCTTTCCGATTCGGTAGTCTTGTAATGTTTACTTAACTATTTCGCTATTCTAGCGCAATTGTTGCTCAACGAGCGAAGTTGGTGTGAATTTTTGATTTACCAACTGTTTACCCACTCAAGCTTATTAAACTTTAACCTGGGGATAAATCGGCTTCTTGAATCTCTCAAATTGAAGCTCTTCATGCTTTACAACCTCTATCGAGATCTGAACGCGAAATATCCAACTACCGCATCCGTGGTGTGCACCGAAGACCCAATGAAGACCTAGGAGATCCACCTTGATAGTGCATTGCCCTTATAGGGACGTTGAAAATGTTTCGGTGTTCTCCGAGTGTTAACGTATGATGGCATTTGAAATGTCATTATACCACTAATTTTGACCAAATAATGGTCAAAGCTTTCCCACCTTTTCACGTCCTGTACCTTTGGTGTCAGATTTTGCATGTATGCGTAAGGACAGGGCAGACGGCAGCTGGGTAGACGGGTGGCTTCATGTGACGGTTTATTGTGTTGCGGAATGAAAATGCTTGGCGAAATTGTTAGTGCGCTTTTCTTGAACAGTCTATGCTATTTCATTTACTTCTAATGGTTAAACGACAATATTCTAGTACAATGTAATGACTAGTCATCGTGGACAGGCACGGAGCACTGAGGCACATTACTCCTGCCTAAAGGATACGCTATTTTCTGTCCTTCTGCAGAAAACAACTGCTCGAAATATACAGGATAGAAATTACAGACAGAGCTTAAAGCATGTAGATATCTGTCAGCCATCTTTGAGGAGTGGAAAAATTTCTTTTAAAGACCATCAGCACGATCAGAATAGTGGTGATTTGCTTGAAATTATCCTTTTAGTTAAGTTCTCTAGAAACGTTGAGATTCATGAACCACAAGGTATTGTGCTTCGAGTAGAGGCGTAAATCTGTGAAGTTTTCTAGTATCCTTTTGTGTGAAAATCGACATATCGGCTTTGCAACCGTTCCAAATGAAGTGGATTTGACCCTTCCCCCATTGCTTTTCCTGTTTACTTTGGAATGCTAATAAAATTATTCAGAATTTTGGTAGAAAGTGAAAAGTATACGTGTGCTTGCAAAACGTGATAGAAATATCCCAGCACATAAGTGGCGAGCTAGTGCACAGAGATGGGTGTATCACAACTGATCGATATGTGAGTGTGTTTGTGGAAGATTCTTTGTGTTTCAAACCTGCGAAAACAAGATCCGTAGAAATCAGTCGGTTCCAACCCGGAGATGAAATAAAAGGAATTATATAACCGTGATTTTGAAGACTATAGCGAGTCTATGCGACAAAATAATTAGGATCAGAAGAGTTTGTGCAATCGTTAATTCTACATTAATGTGTTCCAGTTTGGGCTAATATGTCGCAGCACCAAAACTTAGAGGAAGAATCCTAAGATCATAAACCGGAAAAACAATGGAAAAGTAGCAAGTTGCTTTCAGCCAAAGCGACAGAAATGATGGGTCTGTATTTTAACATAGGATCCATGGAGAAGATAGTATCAATATAGGCGGCTTGAATTTGCATGCAAACCCTTCGTAAGCGCCGGTTAACTGGCAGCACATGAAACTCTAGAGTTTGGTTGTTTCATTTGTCGAACAAACAGGATTTATTACCTTCTTCGTAGTCGGCGTGATCACTGATTCAAACCTGCCTTCAGGTGTCTGCTTCTTCCTAGGGATGGACCCGAGGAGTTTTTTTAATTTCATTTTCAGAACTTCTCCGCCTTCCTTGAAAAACGACTGTGGCAACCTATCTGGTCAAGGCCTCTTATTCTTTCTCTTAAATTCCATCTCCCTAACAACCTCTACTTCTGAGAGAGGTCTAGCGTCTACCTGCATAATCGATCTTGAAGGCAAAATTCGAAGATTCATAGCCAAAGTAGCTCAACTAAACTGCCTCTTAAAGGATTCTGTTCAGGTCTGCATATGATGTACCTGGCAGTGCATAGTCGGACTGTCGGATTCTTTGAACTTCTTACTTGAGACTGGTCTTGAAGAGCCAATATTTTTAATCATTCAGTAAATATCGCGGCCATTCCCCGTGACCGTCTATTAGTAGGAAAATGAATTATTTGCTCAAGAATCACTACACAAAAAATGAACGATCAATAGAGCATTCATCCGCTGCAAGATTTTCTTTCTAAGTGCTAGGATCTTCCCTTCGAATGGAATGCTATCAGTCATTCTGTAATCAAATTCTGAGACCCAATTGTGACAGAGATATTTGGCCGTCCAGGAGCATGAAAAAAAACAATCCAGGGCGGGATTTGGTTCTAGAACTTAAAAGTTTTACCATGAAACCAAATAGAACTAATGGTTAAGCATGACAAACCATCGTTTCTCGTCTGGGATTCAGTTTGACAACAATTATTGCAGCACGTTTGAGGTATGTAAAGCACAATCACGGTTCCTTGTTGCGTTTCTATTCAAGACAAAAGATATAATGTGCAAAATGTAAACTCTCAACTAGACCACTTTATGCTTACACCCGTTTATACACCATCGCGGGTTCGAGTTTCGTTATTCAGTAATCACCACATCCAAACGAGATGAATAGGGCGCAGTCACTTTGTAAGGCTGATTACGGGCCAAAATGAATGCGACATTTATCACGTTGTACACAACTTACCACAAAACATAGATTCTAATGTGCTTCTACGTTCTGTATCATCATGCGATACTCATGAGACTGCACGCTTATTCAAGTGACTTCATAGAATCATATCATTCAAAGTTCGATTAGAATGAACAAGAAAAAAAGACATTATAAGTTTCACAATAAACTGGCTACAACTAATGGCATCTGACCGATCGATTCAGAAAAAATGTTAGTCTGAGCGAACCCAACGTAATCACAACAAATAGGAACTTTAATTACTAATTAGTAGGTCATCTTTGCACTGTTCGTTGTGTGCACATTAATTTCGCTTGCACAACCGATTCTCATTCCAATCGGTACAAAGAAGAGACAAGCTTGAAAGTCAGTTATTACACGGGTTGAGCTTTGATCATTTATTCTGGTCACTGTTATCACGTACAAAAACGAGGCAGATCCCATTGAGTTGCTGATGTTGGCGAGTTTTAAGCTTCTGTTTGTGTGCGCATACCTCGCAACCGAGCCAGGTATTTCCAGATCACCTTGATCGATTCGACAGCTGACACGTTAGCCAATAATGGTTGGCGAGACCTTGCTGAAATATATCATATATTTTTGAGTTAATTTTTCAGTCAATGACTCAACTTGATGAACAAAAACTTTGCCACAAGTATACACTCACGTTGGGAGAGTGTCATCTATATTAAACTTCTCTGGGGTGAGTACAGTCAATCTTGAAAATACCACATTGTCATAGGTATAGCATGTACTCTGAACCTTCAAAATACAAAGTACTTCTTCAAAGTTGGCAGGAGCCTGTGCCTTCACTCCCACTTTGTAGTGATTGGTTGGTGGTAGTTGATAGCTTCAAGTACTTCTGAAGCTTAATCACATCTGGCGGGGGTGTTGGGGAGGTCCCATGACGAACTGAGAAAGCTAGAGCAGCTTCCGCGAACCTCCAACAATTGTGGTGCCGCCTTGATATTCGGCCTTCCCTCAAGCGAAGGGTGTACAATGCCACAGTTCTTAGCGTTCCCATTTACGGTTGCTAGACGTGGTCAGTACGCATTAACGGTGCCCGGCGATTTTCTGTTTCCGACCACCGATACCTCCGAAGCATCACCCGTGTCTGATGGGAATATGCTGTGCAACACTAGAAGAATTGAGGTGGCGGTCAGGCAATGACTTGGTGCAGAGGTATGAAGAATTTAGCTTCACCTCCGTTCTCGGTTAGTGCTATCCGCCTTTCCGTTTTTTGTTGGGAGACGCTGAGTAACACGACTGTGAACCGAAGTTACTGGAGCGAATGCTGCGTGGCCTGTCTCTAGGGCTCGTCTCATTATGTGAAGCTTCATTTACAAGCTGTCACGTTGGCAGCAAACTTGTTTTCAAGCCGATGCATAATATATATATATATATACCACTTTAAGCAGAATAGGGAAGTAGCATTTGGTCTGGTTAGCTGCTTCAGCGTACTGTCAATCCACTGTAGAGTTGGTAAAACTAGGAAATTGTCTACAAGCAACAAAAAATCACACCCAGTATCCTTGAGTAATAAGAAATTAAAGGAGTCATTTGAGCCCTGGTGAACAAAATTCAGTCTTTTAATAAGAAAAAGGGTTCACAATGTGTCATCATATTTTCAAATCTGGTCGGTTATGTTTAATCAGTCATCTAGAAAAGATTCATTGGTTTCTACCATATGCAGTGAAACAAGACAGTACAAATTTGTGACGCTAGTGCCTCGCTAATTAAACTTTAGAAACCATTATGCAACAATAGGGAAGTTGAATAAGATCAGGCATCTAACCATGAAAACGCTTGCCATTATCCCGGAATCTTCTACTCCAATCAACGTAACCTCCTTACACAAAAACCAACGAACGACACCATTAAAGTTCGCGATTTGCCAAAGTGTTAAGTGATCTTGTTGTTTACTATTGTGGATGGCTGGTTTTCAGTTGTTGTTAGAAGCGAACAGAATATGATCATTTTTAATTAGTCCCGTTTTACTTCGCTTTCGTTATTCTGTATGTGCTGAGAAATTATTAATTGTAAAAATCCGTCCGTTTTCACTTCAACTATGATGGTGCAATGTGTTCTGGATTGATGAAAGGATTCTGACTCAATTCCAAATTATTCATCAAGTAGCCTCAACATCCAACTTGATATTGGTGATCATGGAAGCACTGTAAATGGCTGTTTCATCCTTGTTAGGAACCGGATGTTGACACTGCATAAGGAGTCATTCGGAAATTCACATCACACCTGCTATTGCAAACTAGAAAGTAGTGGAGCTCCCCAAGGTTTTGCTTTAATATCTGCGCTTCCTGAAGAGATGTTTGCTCTCAACTAAGACTCGTTAATTTAGTGAGTTTAAAAGTCTTTGGCCTGCAAGATGCAGTGACTGACACGAACGTTGTATCATGTAGTGACATTCAGAATCAGGTCGCCTGGCCTAATGGCTTGGGAGTTTGATTCACAGTCGTTCATCCCGGGTTCACATTTCAGTTCTGGCTCGACAAATATGCACTGATGACGATTATTAAAACGAATGAAAAAGCAGTACCGTGCTTATAAAATTTTCAATGGCATTTTGATTTTGACACTGGATGACGAGTCATTCATATGTTCATGTGAAATCTACTACTGCAGAAGTTTTTGACTTGATTATTACAAACAAAGTAGCATTCTACTACCAATAATGCGTTCCCCCTTTGGGATAACAGTTTTGATCGAACTTTTTATTTCCAATTAACACATTTGGTTATACACAAACGTCCGCTAAATAGTAAGTCGGCCCCATGGATACTGCACTGTGACTGTAATCCAAATCCGTACAAACAGTGTCCCGCGGTTCTTCTACCAGTAACGAAGGCCATAAAATGCTCGTAGATCTATAGTGTCTAAACCATTTCTCATGACACTAATTCTTGTTTATGAATGGAATCCACTACGAAAATGCTATTCCGACTCGGGTACGGGATATTGAACTTGTCGAGGGAATTCTGTGTAAGAAAGCCTTGTTAGGTGATCAAATCGTTGCAATCGTATGTGTTGAACGGAGTGCAACAGACCGGCATCTTAAGGTCGTCGTTCGGGTTCGTTTTTTCCGCAGTTTGTCCAAACAGTTTGTTTTAGGTAACCGCGACTTTTCGCTAGAAAAGTGATTTCACCGTTTGTCCACACTAGAACTCCAGGTGATATAATAACTTTCTATGGGCGCTGTCCATTCTCGTCATAACTTTGTCCTTTGCTTAGTCATTCGTTAGCAGAACTGATTTTAGGTTTTGAATATTTTACGAATGGATTAAGTCAGGCTGTATTGTACAAACAATTTAACTTACAATTCTCACTGGGTTTCTACATCCAACAATGGGCCTTGAGGATGAATTCACTCCGGTCGATTTCAAAGGTTCCTTGCCGTCTGAATGACGATTTCGAGGTACAAATAGATACAAGCTTCGGAAAAATATTTGGTTTTTCAACAAAAAATTAGGAAATAATTAAACAATTTTTCCACGAGTTTGCCACCTTTGTCCGTTTTCTACTACTATTCCGCCCTGGGACTTGAAATTTTTAGCGTAACTTCAGAGACCTTCTGTTTCCCCATTGGTTTCATTAGACACTGGTACGGACAAATTTAATTCATTTTCATCGTAGATCGATAGATGAAATTTTATCATCAAAATTCTCGTCTAGGTATCGGATATTTCCTGAACCAGGGCATCGGTGCACTGTGTGCTGAAGCATCGAGGCTGAAATATCCCTTGGGAGCGAGATGTGATGCACTTTGATATCAAATTAGAGTGGAAACGTGGTTTCCTACGCGCGAATATTTGCGTCAGTGATGGGACTGGACGATGTTAACTCCAACTGCATGCCTACTGAGAAAGAGTGAGAAATCAGTCTGAACCCCATATGATAAGTTGAAATCGACCGTTATTGATACTTAGCGAGTGAATTGAAGACCAAGGGCCTGAAAGGGACACATGTGAGTTCGAAGACAATGCATGCCCAAGTCGGTCTGTTGCGTATGCAAAATGGTGGTGGTAGAGACAAAACGTTCACAGCGAAAAACGACTTTGGCGAAAAGGAAAAAATAGAAAGAGCATCAAAGTTGCAAAACACTATTTCCGCATGATCACTTTGACCAAACCTGCAACAGTAGGAAAATCCACTTCAACATTCTATGTCTCGCCACTGTCAAACTTTCTGTGCTCTTCAAGCATGTAGAGAGAAAGACTGAAAGAAACATTGCAATACCTAAGCTACGTCTTGGTCTTAAGGTATGTAAAATTTAGCGAGAATTTTGATCACGGTTGATGCATCATCTATCTAGCTGTGATCCAGCAGATGGGGATTGCCTTGGACCACAGATCACGAGAACGAAATATCTCAGAACCAAATTTGGTGTTGTGAGTATTGCATCTTAAGTCTTGACCTCTTCTGCCCCATAGAGAGATGGGAGACAGACAACAAATAATCAACAAAACTACACACTGAATGCAAATAGTACCTGCTTTTACTTGTTACTGTCTGACCGTTAACCTCGCTTGTGCCTCCAATTTTCCGTGTTATCTCCAACGTTGTTTTTCCCCCGGGCTTTTCCCCAATCCGGTGTTAGAGGTATATATATATATATATATATAAAGGCACATGAATACTACAAGCTGTATCACATCATATCATATCACATCATGTCATCCAGTTGAGCACCGTACTACGGTTTTTAAGGAAAGGTTCTAATAATGAGCTTATCCAAATAAAAAATCATGCAATAACACAAATAGTTCGATGAATTGCGTAGTAAAAAATAGCCCATATCGAGCTATTTAAAAACTACGCTAAATGAGGTTTGTTGAGAATACAAAATGACGTTCTTAGGTGGTAAGGAAATGCAGCCGAGTGCAAAGTACGCATTGAAGTCAACTGCTCAGCAAGAAGTTGAACTAGAAGAAGAACTATCTAATTATCTTTTCTATTCATACAAGAATAAACTTTACTTGGTTAATAATCGAACATATCAAAGCAAGTCATACGGTGCAATCTGCCAATTGGAAACATCATGAAATAAACCACAGAAGAGAAATAAATCAAATTTAAAAAGGCTAAATTCATAAGAAAACAGAGGGTGATTTCCAATGCGACAGCATCAACACTGTAAGGTCCGTTACTTTTATAGATGTCTTCAACCAGATGAATGAAATGAGAAGTGACTTCGGTTGACAAGATCTGAAAAAAACAATAATTACCCATTATTTTCTACTACAAGAAAATACCTTATAACGATCGTGCGCTTCCGGGAAAATTTTGTTCACTCTCCCAGATACGACTTACGATTTGTATATCAATTCTAGACGCCACAATTTTATAGCAACCGACTGAACTAGGCATGTGAACTGGGCTCGTACTTGTGTGTTTGAAGTACTTCGTAACTTTAACTGTTCAGTTTTAAAACTTTTATATACTAAAGCGATCCGATTCGGAAGTTAAATGAAATTTTCTTAACTCCGTAGAACTCACTCCGAATCCAAACGAATTCATTAGTGAGAGCACAGTCTGAGAAAGGATGTGGCCAACTCTTTACATTCACTTTATCTGGATTTCGATTAAACAAACATGAAAACTTCGGTTGAAGTCGAGAAGTTATGGGTCACTGTAAAACACCTGACGTACCGGCTGTTTTTTTGAAAAGATGAGAGTAAAACTGTTTAAATTGCGTAAGGCAAATAATTTATAAAAATCGGTTTTGGTTCGGCAAGTAAGCTTCATGAGCTGAAATTTCCCCAGTTCCGTATACCAGTAAGTAAATTAGATGAAAGGCTCACAGAAAGATGCAACGGGGATTTAGTAAACAACCTCGTTTGCTTTTAGTCGTGAGGTAATTGCGTTGCCCAACCCTTCTACTTAAATCTTGGGCCATATGTTAAAAAAAAGGGTAGAAAATCTAACATTTCAACTGCGGTCAATCCCACTGATACTCACACGTCTATCGCCTGGTTAATTTACGCATTTTCTATTGCGATTTGGTCTATTCTGGTCTGCTGGGCCTGGTCGTCGAATTCTCATCTGTGCCCTAAATGTGTGCACAATAGGGGGATTTAAAAGAATCCGGCAGTGTCGACTAGAACGTTATTGATAATATCGTTCTTTCACAGTATATTACATCCCTCTCCTAGATTTAGTCCCTTTTAGTATCGCCAGCCTTATGCTTTGTGTCAGTATTACGTGTGATTCAACGCACTTGCAGCACGTCACCTATGTAGCCATTCAGAATGGGAACATTAAACACAGTGAATGCAACTAAAGCCGACACTAATCGATATCGATGCCGAATTTTCCAATACAGTTGGGGCATTTTTGGGCTTAAGTTTGACGGAACAAAAACACCAATCCCTCTAAGGTCCATAGATTTAGTGAATGAAACCTAGATAAATGATACGAAATGTCTTGGTGCACACTTATTCAGTAGTATATAGGTGCCTAGTTAAGGCCACGACACGAGTATTCTGTTGCAGTTATTATTACATCAAGCAACAGTGTTGTTTTTCATTGTCTAACTCTAACTTGGGACTGATGAGCCAGAAATGGTTAGGCATGGCAATCCGAAAAAAGAAAAGTGATACATTTATTGTGCATATAGTTCCAAATGTGGCGAAAGTTCAAGTCACACGGTTAAATGAATTCAACTTGTTATCCAGGTTATATAGGTTATGCTTTACGGGTTTTCTAGTAAACATATTGGTTTACCTACACCGTCACATGACCGAATTCTCTCAAAAGATCGAGACTGTCACGTGAACTGACGGAGATCGATAGATCTAGCTATGCATTTCTCAAGATCGTTTTTTTGGTGAGGAGAGGTAGGACGGTTCCAGGTTTTGTGTCATAGTTTCTGCTTCTCGGTTCACTCTCATTTTGGACCTCGTTTAGGATTTTTTTTGTCAAAATCGCGTTTGACAGATGATGTGTGCAACTGCACTTTTCACGCCAATCAGCTTAGTTTACAAACTGTTATGTATTGATTCGCAATTTTGCATTCATACAGAGTGTTCCGGTAGTGGAAACTGTCAAAGAACCCCGACTAGACAGCAAAAAGGATGTTGAAACCGAGTCCGAAGAAAATCGATTGGGAACTGGTGCAAAGTTACAAAAAGTCACCGGGATTGGATTGGGAAACATATTCAGCGGTGAGCCGATCCAACTGCGACAGCCTGCATTGAAAGAGGTCATTAAAGATGTAAGTGAAGTGATTTCCTCAATGTAGAGAATATCCCGCAAAATTAATTTTTGATATATAAGTGAGAAAAATCCATTTCCTTCAGGAATGCACTTTGCCAAGGGAAGGAATGAACAACTGTACGGAATTCTCACCGTGGTGTAGAATACAGTGGTGATAAAATCATTTCTTTCCTATTTACCTGGCCTCATTCGATTTGTTACCAGTTTATGACATAAAGATGTTTGTTGCTTGGATTTTTGATAGTCTAACGGAATTGCTTGCAGTGTGTTAGAGTTAGACGGATAAACGGAACTTTCGACTGAGCCACCGAGATCCCATTGGTTTACGTAAAGTGACCAGCCACGAGTCCACAATGAGATTGATGTCTATCACTAAATGTTTTCAGTCAAAATTTGATTTACTTGTTCGACTGGTTGGTGTACTGGCCCATGTTTTTTTTCATAAAGACGAAGCACCGCGAACAAGGAAAAATGAGGAAAGATGAAGCAATCTTTAACCCGAATACACTGAACTAAATACCACTAACCAGTGGGTCTGCGTGGTGCACTATCAGAAATAGCCGGAAGATATAAGCGTAATACTAATCCAGGTTAGTTAAGTTGTGAGGAAGAATAGATTAATTCGCGCTGATGTGGCTCGGACCTAGTTAATAATGAAAACTTTAAGTTAATCAAAAGTAAACGAAAGAAAGCTTGTGTGCACAAGTAAGTTATATAGAGCTCACAATTACTCGTGTGTAGAATGTTTTTATGGTTGGTCAGATCATTTGAGGTTTGAACATGAAAGGTGGAGTCCGGAAGCCGTCAGCCAGCTGAAGGAAACGTCAGTCTCACACATTACTCACATGTAGTTGTGGATCCGATATAGAAAATATCAAAGGCAAAAAAGACTAATGGAGGCATGCACCCATCCTGTGGAAAAAATCTGATTTGATGGGATGGATTCCAGTGCAGTTAACAAGGGATGCACCATGTCCCCTTTCAGGCTGTCGAGCACTGTTGGGCGTCGTTGAGGATGACATCCGAACAAAACCCGATAATTCTGGATAACATGGAAGGGAGCCGGTGGAACACTGGTACCGAACACGCCTTCCGATTGGAGAGCCTGGGTTCAAACCCTAGGTGCGATGAACGGTATGCACGAATGATGGACTCTAATTTAAGAGAACCTCGAATCTGGTATTGCTAAACGGTAAGGCCTGAGATTCATGCGTGAAAGGTAGAGTGCGAAAGCAGTCAGTCAACTATGTATACAGGTAATTAAGAAAGGTTTCGATAGAAAGAATACATCTGATTGTGACAGCCGGTCATACCATTGGATGTCCTCCGTCATTCGGTTGTCTTCGGGTTAAGACCAAGAATTCTAACTTAAGCGACTCAAGCCAGACCAACTTTTCATCCTGTAATAATTTGATCATCTTGACTCATATTCCACGCATTGCTTTACTCAGAAAACAGTAGAAAGTAAGCCGGTCTAGCTGTTTGTCGTAGCTGATGGTTTACCCATGCTAAGTAATCTTTCCGTAGTATCCAGTGCTTCGTATCACCCTCACATGTGCGCTTTCCCGCCATGGTCCGATGTCGTTTCTAGTTACCGGTGTTTGAAAGTCAACAGTCTTCAATCACCTTTTATCTGAATCGACTGATTTCAAGCTATAGAGAAAGAATGAATTAAGGGCAACCGTAAACATGTGACATTTGGTAAATGATTGGACTTCACATCAGCGCTACGATCGTCTTGGCTTGGTAAAAACGAGCCGGATTTTTCTTGTTTGAGTGACTTTATTTCATTTGATATGCGATCACCCTGATTCGATGCTGAAGCCTGAATGACAAAATTATCTATTTCAACTTTTTTCTTCCAAGGAAGAATAAGATTCATTTTCGAACCATCCTAGTAGGATTGTATTATCTAAAGATGTCAATGTGTATGTTCTATATTGGATCAGTTGTAGTTATGATTTCCTGGAAAAACTTGTAAATTATCTAGGTTTTCATTCTTGATCATTGTGGTATTCACAAATGTCAAGTCGGACAATTCATGACCAGTCGAGTAATCGTCGAGTAATTCATGCATTTTTGACAGTAGAATTCTCTTCAATCAATTTTATCTTAGGGGAAAAAATCAATTTCGAGCGTTCGCGTACATCAAATTCTAATAGATTAGATACAATAACCTATTGAACAACTCTAATCAGCATGGATGAAATCTTGCAATAATTTACAATTTATGCCACCGATGGGTTAGCAACACATCTACTTTCAAGTTCATGTTTCGAGTACGGCGTTTCCAATTTAATTGTTATTGGGTTTTCTGTTCAAAAATTTATGTCTGTGTTTTCTATCAGTGAGATTATTTCTTAGAATAGTAGCCAAAACTTAAATGCAAATATGGCCTAAATTAGACTACCCACCATTGTGTTTCGTCAGAATTTAACTCTCTTCCGGTTCGGCCAAAGCGAATTGTTATTTTAGTATACCGTAGACATTTCGTCAGCTCCGGCTCGATGTCTTGGTGGCCAGTTAGAATTGCCGCCTTGCTATGAGCCGGTGGGAATAACAGATACACTTTGGTTTTAAGCAGCACAGTGCAGTATTGCATGTCCCACCTGGTCAAGAACGGATTTAATTATTAGGGTTTCTCGTATAAGCAGACGGTCAAGGAAGATGTAGAATACCGGCACGACGTTACAGTGTACGGTTAGCCTACTGGGAGAGCGTGTTTGCAGGTATGACACAAACAGAAATACAGCACTCAAGACAACAACTGGTCGGTCAGACAACGCGTGTTACAAGAAACTAATGGAATGAGACACGACTAAACCTCGGATTGATAACCTGAACTTGTTGAATTCCATTTTAGTTATTTGTTCAATCTTTTTTGATCGGTCTACCTTTTCTTGCCTTAGGCTGATGCTATCGAATAATATCCGGCTGGTAAGATTAAATAGACTAGGACGTTCTGTGGACTCGAACTGAACAACTGAGCAATAGTTCGGCTTGTAGATGAAACGAAAAAAAAACGAGAGGAATAAACCCAAACTTTAGATTTAGACGATTGTATGCATATTGATCCGAGGCCCGCCGGTCACAGAAAGGAGGCACGTTCACGCAGCTCTACGCACCAAATCACATCTCAGTGACTGCCATTTTGGAAGCTTTAGGTTACCTTAGTTAATTTAAAGTGTAAAATGCATGGTGACTATGACTCAGATTTCAAAAGAAAATTGGCCTCATTCTCCTCATTATTCTGTTGTAAATACAATAAATGCTTTTCCGTATCCGTATAATCGTAATTGTTTATCCTCCCATAATTTGTTCATTCTGTATGAGCGTATTGTCGCCATATCAGATGGATTGAAGGACAAGAACTTAACTTCGAAAATTGATTTTAGATGAGCGGCGTGCTCCACCCTCGAATTTTGTTTGTCCGATAGGAACCGAAAAGGAATTGTGTTACTGCAGAAAATGGCTTAACCGAGAAAGATTGTAGCAGTATGAATTCGTCATTCTGATTTGGAAAGTCCCACTGAAAAACCAATTCAAAGTCGAGTACCACCGGCCGAGAAAACGCACCGTCCCGCAACAAAACAACCTACTGTTGACTTCAAGTTGACAGTCGGCGTAATTTAGGTCCAGCGTTCCTGAAAATGCTATTTACATTTCTGACCAGCACTGTGATCAACGAGACATCAGATATCCGCATGGATTCGGAGAAACTCATCAGGAAAAAATAGGATAACTCCCCCTCATTCTGCAACTTTGGATTCTAGGCAATTGGACTTTTAATATGTTCTTCATAACTGTCCTGGACGGTTTTGGGGTCATCATGACCGAGTACCAAACTTTGCTCTCCATTGGGGCTCCACTGAAAAGACGGACATACCAAAATCGTAATCAGTATAATGTGGCAGAACACTGGTTGTGGTTTGGTTTATGAAATCCGGAGAAAGGTTAGATAAACTTAAGTATTTCGTGACACACTCATATTTGAATTGCCTACGAAAACAATGATTATTTTGTCCAGACTGCTTTTTGACACACTGAATCCTCCGGATAGCAAAGTGGATATGTTGGGTTTAAAAATTATTGTATCGATTACCATGGTAACAGTCACAGGTTCAGGCTGGGCCAAATTCCATCCGCGCCTCGTACAGTTTTCTGATCGTATGGCAATAAAAGGGGATATAGTTGTCCCGGAGTTGGTGCAAAAATGTCCCGACCGCAAGTCTGGTTCACGCATCACACCACGATCAAGAAAATGAGGTCGTCAGTTAGTCTTTACTGCGATCTGTGATTGGGTGAATTAGACCATATGCAACTGGAACTAGCTGTCTACAGATGTGAAACATAGTTTCCTGAGTTGGTTTTACCATTTCCGAATGCAATTCAATGATTTCTGAACAGTCTTGAAATATACCTGAAATCCGAACGAGACAAAGTCTCCTCTGAGAGTGAATAAGATACCCAAGGTTTTAATAAACTTCACCCTATTTCTAATTATAGCAAGTCTTACTTGAAGCAGTTGAAAGCTTATAACCTTGGTCACTAAAGTAAAGTCAACGAAATACGAAAAAGTAAAGACCTCTGGGAATGTGCCAGTAACATAGGGTCAGAGAAAGCGGCTTGACAATTCCATAGACTGACGAAAGCACGAAAGCAACCAAACTCAGTATTTTATCCATTATAACAGTCATTAATACGCCCCAACAAGCAGGCTAAATGCATTTCTTTATCATTTCGAGCATTGTGATGTAATCATGGTTTAATCTGTTCAGTTCAGTTTTTTTACAATCCTGAACTCTCCACCAACGTGCACTGGTTTTGCCTGCTAGCACAGAACGCTGTCTGTTCAAAGCAGAATAAGAGAACAGGAAATAGCGAAAGATCAAACTCTAAGGTTTAATATTAATTATTACTGCAGGGAAACAAAATTCCCAACGAGAGAAATTTTAGACCAGCATAAAGGTGAGCGTTAAATTCAAAATGATTTCGAGTGGCTTAGTGAAACCGTCACAATGGTATCTATGACAACAAAACAGAGAGCCACTGAGTTCCAATGCAAATTTAGATACCCTTAGGTAAATAAAGCTATCACATTTAAGGAATTCTAACATGTAGTCTAATTAAATGCAAATTGCAGAAGCGAAATATTTAACAGATGAAGGCACACAGACAATCTTATAACAACTAGAGACTCTGGCGAACTTCAGCGGTTAGGACAGGAGGAACATATACCAAATTACTGTTTTGATATTCTGCAGACAGAGACGGGTGATTACTCAGTGCTTCAGATTTTAGAATGTATTGAATACAGAACAAATGTGCACGTGGTGATTTTACCCGCAGATTCATGCCTGCATGGATTTCATTTGGACAGTCTCTTAGCTTTGGCGATGAGTGCATGACATGACGCAGCCCACTCAAATCTGCTTTGCCGGCAAATTTGGATATATCAGCAATAGAGTCACAGCGTCCTTTTTTGGTTTTTGAGGCGAGTTCTTCTTCAGTACTGGAAAGCATGTCAAATAGATGGCAATCAAATGAATAAGAAAATCGAGTTAATAATTCGGAGGGACTATTTTGATAGCAACTTCAAAGACCCTTTTGGAAGAAAGGCTGATGTGCATCCAACAGCATTACCCTAAGGGACACCGGAAATGTATTCGCTTTACAATGGAAAAGCAGCTACTTATTGTTTGTTCATTACTTAGCTCCCAAATCAAGATCGTTTACAAAATAGGATTTCACTATTCCTTCCAACTTGGTGTGATGTCAGCCTGTTTGAAAACTAAGGTGTGCCTTCAAAAAGAATCGAATGTCTTATCTATTATCTCTACGGATTCTGTTCTCAGTTGCACAATGGAATATGAAACATGCGAATTCCACATGACCAGTTCAGTAGAATCGCTATTTAAAAGGTCGGTTAGGGGAACGAGGTCAAGTGGACTCGTGATTGCCACATTGATCGTCTTGTCGACATTAGGTAGACAGCTTGTTATTCAGCGACAATCGTTTGGCACTAACTCGGTTGTCTAAGTATGCTTGTTTTTTTATGATTTCAACTGTATGGTATGCTTGATAATGAACAAAATCAAAACGCTGTTCTCGACCGATTAGAAGAGAAACCTAAATTTGTGTTCATGAGTAAAATATAGAGGCATAATAACAACCATCGAGTTTTGTCCTCTTCATGCTTCTTGAACGGCAAAATGTGAAAACTATTGAACTTAGTTCGGTGACTGTCGAGTTTCACGTAGGTCTGAAGTGTCGTGAATTACATGGGCTCTTCGTACTGCAGGTTGTCCTTTTGTTGAATAACTTTTTGTTGTCTTTCTCTCCGTCATGTTGCTTCTCATTCATGCCGCGCTATTTCGTGTAACTAGTATGATATCTGACAGTTCTCGATTTTTTGAGAGTCGTTTATCTTGCATGTTGGCTGATGTGTAGTTCCGGCACCACGTTATTGGTGGTGAAATTAGAAGGAGCCAGCCAGCTTCTGTCTTAAGTATCTCGCTTCTCGATATCCACTGAGACGACTTTGGAATGAGTCGCGTATGTCTATGCGATGCTTTCATCGTCTTGCATTGGAGAGAATCGGAAGAAATTTCCTGCTGAATATACTATTACCTGGAGAAAACTATAAAAACTGACCACCAAACAGATTGCATTTGAATTCTTACGTTTTGGTGCTTCAGTTTCCAAAGCTAATGGGCGCTAAAGGTTAGAAACGAACCAACCTATGGTTTGAAATAGGACTCAGTGACAATAAAATTTGCTTTACATAGTATTTTAACGTCTCAGCACTCAAGTACCTCTCAAAATGAAAATCAAGGAAAAACATGGCGGAGAGGAGCAGTATAAAATCAATTCAAATCGATCCTAACTCTTATGATAATTTTTCATTTCTGCTCTCTTAGTGCTATGGTTTGTGCCACACATTGCACAATATATTTACAGATATATTTATATATATATGTATAATTTGTTATCCCAAGTAAGCCTAAGCAGTATGGGAAGACAGAGTAAGAAATGTAAGTGAAATAAGCAAGTAATAGAGGCTCACTGGGTGCTGGGATCCCAAAACAGGTAAACTGCGACAACGACGGGTTTATGCTTAGAAAAATCGACAGCTACTACAAGACAGTTCATTTCTGTCTCCCTCAGTCGGTGTTATCAATAATAACCAGTTAGTTTATAATGTTTTCGTATTTACAAGCAAACACTTGAATTTATGCAACTTTACTCGGAATCTGAATGTGCTAGTGTTATTTATATCATTTTTCGGATCCGATGAAATGTAGTCTGTTTGTGTTTTGCTCAAGGAGCAGACAACGGTTGATTATTTAGTTATATGATATCATTGACAACAAATCCCTAATTGACGTATCATATGAATGGTTTTGCATTATATGTTTCAAACACCGATCACTACCGGAAACGATTTCCTCTGCTTTTCAGACTGAATCCAACGTCGAGAAGACCAGTAACAGTGTCAAAGGTAGGCTTCTGTTCAACGACCCTCCATTTATTATTATATCCAAATGGTGAAATAAAGAGGGCAAAAACCTTGGCTTACACAACATCTTTTGATTCAACTCGCAGACGATTTCCCAGTAATAATACTGTTCTTTCTGTCATGAATCAAAGGATTCATTATACATCAGTAATCAAAATTTGGAACAGACTACATAGGGAATCTGTGGTCTTACAACTCTGAATACAATATGGTAAATATAAACGTTGGTTAAGCAGCCACCACCTCAACTGCAACTGCTGCAGCTAATACTACTACTCCTACTTCAATTAACACTGCTACTACTATTTCAACTACTGCTACTGCTTCTACTATTGCATATACCGCTACTAATACTACCGATATTTTAACTACTACAACTACCGCGATTGCTATTTCAACTGCTACAACTAATACCACTATTTCAACAACAACAGGTATCACTACTACCGTTCGACTTACAACTATCATTATTACATCGACTGCTGCTACCAATGGTACTACTACAACTATTTAAGCTACTACTACTATTTAGAGCACTACTACCACTATTTCAGTTATTAAAAGATTACTAACAATGCTATTTCTACTACAGCTAATACCATTAGTACAATCCCAACTAATGACACTACTGCTGCAATCTCAATTACCACCACTACTACTACTTGTGCTACCGACACTATTTCAATTATCACTACTACAACTATTCTTCTAACCACTTCTACTGTTACCAATAAAACTTCAAATATTACTATTACTACTACTGCCATCTTCATTCCAACTCACACTACTATCACTACTACTACTGGTTGAAATATATTGCACGTACTAATAATAATGTTTCTACTGCCATCACTTCTATTACTGTTACTACTACTACTACTACTACTACTACTACTACTACTACTATCCCAACTATTGTAACTATTAATGCTTCTGTTTGCCACTTCTACGATCTCTACTACTGCCAATGCTACTAGTATTTCAACTGCTAATACTACTCCTGCTACTTCGACTACTACTATCAATTCAACTACTACTACTTCTACTACACCTAGCCCTATTTCAGTTACCTCTACTGTCAATTCTGATCGTATTAATAATAGTTTAAATACTGCTGTTACTACAACTACTACTATTTCAACTACTGATACGACTGCTACTATTTTAACTAATTCAACTTTCAACTATTTTTAAGCTACTAAGACTACTACTATTTCAACCAATACTGCTACCACTACTACTACCACTACTACTACCACTACTGCTACCACTACTACTACCACTACTACTACCATTACTACTATAATAATAATACAAGTAGTACCATCGCGACTTCTACTGTTACTTCTACTATCTAAACTACCACTACTACAGTTACCGGAACCACCGCAGCTACTTATTTAAATGTAAGAATTCTTTGCATATATTTGCCTAAATTCTTGAAGAGCTTGGAGTTTCTCAATTTTAAGCAAAATATGGCGAACACCTATAAGAAAGTAGTTACGAAAATGGCAGATGAACGATAAAGCATTTCACCTGGCAAACTCGTTCCGGATGCATTTCTCAGTCTATCAGTCAGTCCAACTGGATGATGTCTGGACACTAGACAGAATTCAATACCAAGCCGAACAGGTAGTGGCTAGACCAGTACGTGACAGTCAAGAGGCTATAAGTCCATCTCCGGTTTTCAACTCACTCCCGTTGTAGTCAGTTCTTAACTGGAAACAGGCAAAAGAGAACGGTGACTTCTCATACTCCACTTCCTGTTTCGCTGTAGTCAGCGTGTCTCATCTTCTTACTTCGATGTTTCCTATCCACGAGAAAATAAACATGCCCAAATTGAATGTAACACTTAGACCGACCAAATGTTCCACGGTAACAGAAACTGCAAAGGGACATTATCCAGTTGGTAACACTTTGTATAATCACCTTGTACCATTATTTTTTTCACTTTTTGTCATTAACATTATGATTGTCGGCCGTTTGAGTTCCCAAAGTGTTAATGTCGTGAGGATATGACAAAAGTGACTGCATCAATGAGCGTCTCCTTTTGCGCAGATAAGAGAAGCCGAACGAATATATTGTTGCGGATTACAAAGTGATTACAAACAGAAGACAATTAGATTGTCCTTATACGAGTTGATCCGAATGACTAGTTCTTATTGTTTCACAAATTTTTCGTCACCTGATTCAGTGGGTCAACAAAACCTGTTGCTGCCTGTAGACAGCAACCAGATAATTCCCTTTGGACCTTGAAGTATTTTCCCTGCACAAAATGGTTGATCGACAAAATCAACAACCACAACATGACTAGCTGAAAAATAGTTTAGTATTTTCTATTCTGATACACTAGACTAAGGTAGGCCTGAAGTATTAGGATGTCAATTTGAGGTCATACTTGCTCGTTATCGTGAAAGTCATAGTTCCAAACTACTCCCTTCCGTACGGTATATGATGTTAACTGGTAAGAACTGGTACTGATGCATTTGGAAACCCCAGTGAAACTTCTTTTGTATTGGAGAAGAGAATGGGTGAATTCAACACAAAAGTTTCCATAGACGACTGGAGGCATATATGATCGATAACCTGAAGAAAATGATTAGGGAGCTTGGGATGTTACACTTTCCCAAGATTCTGAGTATTATGCAAGCGAAGATGAACAAAAATCAGTTTCTCCTCAGGTAGTTGTAACAAACAAACAAATATATAACCAAATGTTTATTGATTCGCTTGATCATTTCAACAGAAGTCATCACCGAGTAAGTAGTCCTGCGGATTAAAAATCGGGCTCACAAGTGTAAACCATAGAGGCATTGGGTGACAGTAGTCACGAGCGCATATCCTTTGGGGCAGAATGAAGAAATTGACGAAAATGCCCCTATTTGATAGCGGTCTATGTTATAGGTTAATACATCCTTGAGATGTAGAATCCAGTGACAGATATCAGCATTGCATCGTGTAGTGTTTGTGCCCCAAAAACCACTAAGAAAGAGTTACAGCTCTAATCCTCAAGTCACAGTCGTTCGTCCCAGGATTGGGTCTCATTTCGGACGAGATTGGTGCACGCAGATGACAATTTGTAGCAACAATAAGATGCATATGCAAAGTCGTCTAGTTTTTAGTAGTTAGTTGGTCTGTTCACGGTTTGTGATAAAACACTTGATAATTACACTAAAGTCCGCAGTACAAGGATTTCGCTGGTTAAATATACAAACTTTTGGGAAGCAGACAATTCAATTATCACTTAAACAATTACGTAACATGAGAGATCACGGAGCCTTGGTAAGCCAACCTTCGACATTGGTACTGATAAAATGATGGTGGTGATTGGTACGGCGAGGATTCAAGTGATCATTATCACTAATGCCATTATTATTACTATTGTTATTATTTTCAGGTTATTGTAAGTGCTATGGACAAAAACATGAATGACAAACCTAGTCCTATAGCAACAACGAGTTATGTTGCATCTGAGACTTCGTATGGGTCATCGTCGGATAGCAAGTGGGCCAGTAATAGTCTTGACCGCAAAAGTAACTAAAACATAGAGACCCGCATTTCGATAACCACTCTAGGTGCAGGTCATCATTTGCTAACCACATCGGTCCAGTAAATGATTAGCAGTAATTGAACTGTATCACCCACCCCTCGTTGAGCTCAGCGTGATTACCGCCTTTTGATGTGTTCAGGTGATTACTCAAAATAATTATCACAACAGGCTCACCTGAACTGGCTGGCAGTTACCGAGACGATATGTCTCTGTTGTCACGAGGAAAAACTGTCAGAAAACGAAATATTGAACGTGAAACGTGGATCTCATACGGATTATGTTGCGACTGCCATCATGATTCTTTTCGGTATCCAAGTAATATTAACCTTATGACCCGTGCTCCTGTTAATCCAGACAACGAGGGACCTTTTTGGCGCTTCGTGATCCATTTGGCAGCGTGACCGTTTGATTTTTTGGCTTATGTCTCACATACATTCTATTGGCAAATGGATTATGTCTCGTGAGGTTCACGATGCGTATGCATAGTGGAAGGGACATTTTCCATATCGACTAGTGTCCACTAAGCGGAGTATGGAAACCGGAAACGATGACTGTGAAAGATAAAGTGTCACAGAACCATATGAACTCCCAATAGTTCATTTGTGGTAACCAGTTAGATGACGGATAGCTGCAGTGTAATATCGAAGAGACCTTGGTATCTAGAATTCGAAACTCTGACCATTGTGAAGTGGCAGATGTTTCATCTACACAGCCAGCGTCGGTCAAATGCGCTTTTACTTACACCGTCTGTTGTTAGTCAAACTATTATCAGTTGAGTTTGGACGTGAGTCAGTATTATATGATAATCAGTGGTCAAGATAAAAGGTTAAGCTCAAAGGAGAATTCTCTTTCCTACACGGCATTAAGAGATTATTTTAATGGCCTAGTGACATCTTGTTTTCCGTGAATTTGTACGGGGGATCTTCGTCAAACAAAAAGTGTTTGTTCACTTGGGAATAATATCAAGCCACTGAATGCCTTTCTCCAAACAGGACATAGTGGAATGTGTACTAGGAGAGTTGGCATAAATTGGGCATTAAAACTTTTGGAACAACGTAGCAAAGTGTATACACGTCATGTGCATCTTCCTATCACTTAACAGTTAAGCAGAGAGAGACAAATGTTGATAACTACCGACAGTAAAACATTTTTTTCTATGTTTTCCATGTCTCCTTTGAGTTCAGCCTTGTGTCTGATATTGTAGGACATTAATTCAATCTCTGAATCCGCATTCGTAACTTCTATTGCTCTCGTAACCAGGCTATAAACTATTTTAGTCAATCAGCATGGCACCCGTTCCGAATGCTATCGAGAGTGAGCACATATTGGACGCATATACACATATATAGTGTATTATTGGTCAACCTGATTGATGATATTTGCCAGTTTGGCGTTCGTGTTCTCAATCTTTCCACCTGGTCAAAATCAATCAGGATTTCAAATCTGTTTTCATCCAGTAACCGGGCAACGCCAAATCCGATATGGTTGCCTAAGGCACAGTTATTACACTGATGCGCCATAACTAAGTATGCACACTCTTTCGGTTATCCTAACTGCGTTACCGTGAAATGATCTGGTCTATCGATGTCACCTCTTTAAATGGTTGAGCGTTCTGATGTTGACATTTAGACCATTTCTCCATTGTTTTGTGTAACCTTATGTCAAAATAATGATCGTCCTTGTAGGCGATGGTTCTAACCAGCCCACAAGAACGGATCACGTACGGGCCCGATATGATTACCAGCCAAAACAACCGGACGAACTGGAACTACATGTGGACGATATCATTCAGATACTGGATCGCAATCTACCCGATGAAGGCTGGTGGAAGGGAAGAAACTTGACGACCAAAAAAATCGGTGTCTTCCCTGATAATTTTGTCAGTCCAGTGGCGGAGATCACAGACGAGGCGAACGATCAGACTGCGGTATGTTATGACCACCAGGTTTTTCTCCCAGAACAAAAATCCTATTGACTGGGTTTGTAAAATCTAGAACAAAAAACAAGAATTCAAAACTTTCGATATAATACTGTCGTACAAAACGCTGGTAGAGAGTTAAAATATCTTTTTGACAATTACTAGTCTTGTCCTTATACACATGACTGTTTCAGGTAGTAAAAACGATATGAGATGGTCATATTCTTTGCTTTAGAGATTTTAATTTAACAAATTGCATCCTTACTTACTTTCCATAAATTTTGGTCGATGCATTCAAAGTGAATCTGGAAAGCAAATACTTGATTCGAATTGAACAACCAATAAACTTATACAGATTTCTTCTAATAATGATAGATCAAGCCAAATGAATAGTGTTGTTTGTTAAATTAAACTCCACAAGTGGAGCACAAATGAAGTCCAGCTTGTTAGAAGCCATGCTCTGTAACCATTTCTGTTTAAAATCGAGACACGCCAAACATGAATGGCAAACATCCAACCATGTCGCCCTCGGTCAACCAGCTTTCACACCTCGATTTTATACCATTCATGAGATCTGCAAGCTTGTATTTACGAAACAAACATACGCGTGCATTCACACTTGGAAGAAAATCAAATTACGAGGACGTTCACTGTAACAGAAGACCTGTAATTAGGCAGTGTTCACCGGTTTCGGGGTCGTTGATCCTTAACGACATCATACTGATACGTTTCGGTTCGGCTGCGCAGGACAACCAGGTTAGAGTCCGCGAGTTACGACTCCCTGGGTGACATTCATGCTTAGGTCGGATCACCGACGGTGTTCAGGAAATTTTGCATTTTCGCCTTACAACAGCATTTACTCGGATATCCGAAAATGCCCGGTATGTTTGAGTAAACTTTGATTGGTTGACCGGTAATGATCTTGTTTTTTGCGATGTAATGTAATAAGATGGGAAAGGTGTTTAAAGGAAGTTAAAATTTAAATTAATGTGTATCTGAAAAGAAAAGAGACTGTTACTTATTTATTGTAATGGGAATTTGTTGACAAGATGGGAAAACTTGCGATTTTCGCTTTCCTTCATTTAATTAGCCTCGTGTTCAGGATTTTTACTCCCACAGGACAGAAATTTGTGGAGTTTCCTGTTCTTCTACGATCCGCAATGAGCTAGTCAAAAATGAATAGAAAATGGTTCACATGTTCATCCAGCAGAAGTACAATGTTTTCTTAGGTGATGTGTTAGAGGCAACAGAAAGTGGGGATGACTGTTTGAATATCTGCGAATGTGAATTTAGTATTCAAGCTCCGCACAGGATTAAGAACGACCAAAACCGAACGACCGATGAATTAACTTATCCATCCATAAAAAGAATCCTATTCTGGACATCGGAGTTGTCTCCAAGTGAGGTGATAAAGGACGTCCTCTCCGCTGTTTCGTATTCTACTCTGAGAAGTATTTACTGTTGCGGTATATGTGTATTTGTATTTTCAGTAGATTAATGCCCAACTTAGTTTATCAGCTACTTCACTGTTCTGCTCATTGGAATGATATGACCTGTCTGATCAGGAAAAGTGGTCACATATCACTGGAGAACATTGAAAGCTATTGGTTTTGTTTAGTTTTTTTTTGTTTTCAGTTATGCCCATCGGTTATCGCAATTCTATGTTGTTGACGGGGCGATGGCAAAATTCTTAGCCATTTGTCTCCGTGTTACGGTTCCCAATGCTTTATTCAGAAGACGTTTCGCGGTAGTGAACTGGGTATAAGAATTAAAGGGAATGCTAATTTACCATATCTTATCTTTTTATACCATCTGAAATATTCTGCCCGTCTTTGGCGAAATATGCAAAGGTACAGGTGGTAGCAATTATCAATTGTTTCGCAAGTGTACAGCATGCAGGATCGTGACAGTATTATATCATCATTTTTTTTGTTTTTGTTTACGCGCAAAATACAAAATCAAATATCACGGGCAGTTGAGGTCAAATCTTAATTTGAAAAGTGGACAAAAAAACTGATTGTAGTTGACGTAAGTAATAGACTATTTTATGAGTAGATCAGATAAGAACAAAGTTTCCCTCAAATACCTTGTTCCTATTTAAGCACATGGCATGTTAAATTTGAATCCACGGTTTTGGACGCCTGATTGCCCCATTACGTCAGGAGAGCAGGAAAGCAACTGGAGGTTAGTGAGACAAGTGAACACGACGAAGCCAGTTAGCTTAATCCGCTATTCACCATGTTAGAGAATCTCGAGCTGAAATCAACATTCGAATTTTATGGCTAAAAGAAAATCTTTTTTATTACTTGCACTGGGAATTCTTTTCAGTTTTCCGGAATAGGAACTATGAACTTTCAATCACCAAACATTATTGACTGTTTGCTTTGGAATGCTATTATTGTACCATTCTATTCAAATGAATTGAGAATGTGGAATACTTAACTAATCATTTCACTGATCAGTCACATAATATAGGCATTCGACTAACCACTGAAAATCGTGGGAATACCATAGCTGTTTCTTCTAGCTTGCTTCAAATTATCAGTTGGGTATACCTATCTCTTCCTAACGAGGATTCAAACGCGGCACGACCGAACGCTAATTGCAAATAGTAGCCACTCAGCTGTCAGCGGCTTACGTCTTCAGATCCTTGCGAGCTGATTATAGTATCCTTTGCCTTCCAAAAGTTTTCGTGATGGAATACTTGAAGTAATCTACACAGATTCCGGCGATCAACCGACTCCTGATCTGCGCATTTCTAATGTAATATTATTGATCACCAAACCAAAACTGACACGAATTTCATGTGTGGGATGACAAAGCATAAACAATGTTTTCTAGTCCGTGTAACGTGGACTACAAACCCATTAGTTGTGCTACCGCCAAAAGAGATTAATTGTTGTTGTTATTTTGATTATACACTTCGAATACGGCAGATAATGTGGGTCTTTATTCTAGTCACCATACCAAATCTGGTATTCGGATCATTTAAAAACTTTAGACTTGCTGAAATTTCGTTTTGAATGCACTCTGCTACAAAATAGCCGGACAGGTGCACGTGATCGTCGGTGGTCATCACCTAGTCGCAGTCACGAGACAGTCTCAGCTGCTACCCCGTCAGAGTGAACACGTGACTGGGTAAAATTGATGCTACTAATAAACACTCGGCGATGACAGGTATCGAACCAAGGATATCAGGATCCAGTCACCACAATCATAATCTTTTATCACCTATCTTTATTATTTGTAGTCGAAAATAGTCATGAGATTTGCTGGCTTTCAGCAAATTTTAATGAACCACGAAAATGATTGCTTTTTCCATCCTCCTCTGCTGTTTTAGTCTCGGAACTTATCAGCTACGTTTCCAACCCTGCTATAGATCGGCAATTGCTTAACGAGAGAACTGTCTAATTTTTTAGTCAACAATCTGCACGTCATTGTCACACGATGGAAGTTCCATTGCCTGACAAAAAGTCCTAAGTGTACTTTGCGGATAGGAATGATGACAATAAACTCTCGGTTATTAAGAAAATGCCTCAATAACAGAGTAATAGTGCCACAAAGTTTCAATGAAACAACAGTCTGTCTAATAAAACTCAGAATAGCTAATTTTTGTTCCCAATTCGGAACTCAAAATTCTGAATGTCACATATGGGAACAAATGCGTTTGTCTTGCAAAAGCCAATCGAAAGCTGCAAATGGTTTCCTGAAATGATTTTCTGTTGCAACCTGAACATTGCCGTCCGCAGAATTAAATTTCAAAAAACCCTAATTGGTACTCCGAGATCAGAGAGAAAGCCCTTTGCACACTTTCTTGTATTTTTGCATTCCATCACCTCATTCTGACATGTTGATTCTGAAGGCGTCTAGAGTGGTAGAACTATTTCGATACGCGGAAAGGTGATACCACGTGAAACAAGCGTCGGCAACTGTGTGGTTCACGGTCCGTGTTCACCTTGAAAGTGTAGCGTTTATTTCGTGTTCTCCGTGTTGCTAAGTCACCGCTAGCGATTTGTTTCCATCCGACCGCGTCGGAATCACTGATTTTTTGAGGCTGCTTTTTTAATCGCCAGGACTTTGCATTGCAACAGACGCACTGCCGAGGATTTTTTTTAAGGTAAGAGAAAGAAGCACTGAGTGGTCATAGCGACTGCACATTTCTCTGTGTGTGTGTGTCTGAAAACCCGTGCATATGTGTGCGGGCGAGTGTTGTAATGTTTTTCTGCTGCACAAGAACGCTGTCGATCAACTCGTACATGGGCCGTTTTCATCTCTGTAAATGGGCTTTTGTTAATATAAATAGGAAATGAAAGCAATGCTAACAGGAGTAGGCAAGAAACATAATTTACCATAGTCTTCAAGTTTACGCACGATACTTCTGAAAAGAGTATGCGTAATTTTCAATCTTTTGACAATTAAAAGCAAACTATTTCCCGTTAAGAAACAAGCCAGTTATCAACCGCACCTTCAGTTCTTGCAGTCCCGATTGCAATCGACTGCGGGCCTAAAACCGATTATACACGACGGTGTACTGACAACCACTCAATAGGACGAGCTTATCAAATTGATCGATCTCACTGCAGGCTTCTGAATTTGGTAACATCGTTCAAAATATTTGTTCCCGCTTCAGAAGTTTTCGTTAGAATTCGCTAATTTTACTGGTACAGAAACTCATGACCAATAGTCAATGTTGAATAAATAATTCGATAATCCGTTAGAGATCTGCTCAAAGTTTTTATTGCCACTAGTACGTGTTTGTAGAACGCATTGTGTACATCCGTGTGTTGTAAAATTTAACTAGGTCAGGTCATGTTTGAGGCTTGGACTAGTCAAAACCGCACAACCTCAAATTACGCTTGCTTGTTCTCGGTTTAAATGACTTGTAGACAAGCATGGTCGCATTTCATTCAGAAATGTTTGTTGAGCACTATTCCATGGAAATACAAGAAAACGGTTTACAACAGCGTAAACAAATGTAATTTAAAAAGAAAAATTACCAGACAAAAGTGATCCGACATCAGAAGGATTGGTGTGCGACAAACCGTCAAGATGCACACTAGAGGCAGAGAACGTAGAATGAGTGCTTTTTCGACTGAATTCATCTTGGATGATTCAAATGATTCGAAAACTGTTAGGAAGAAGAACCGCTGACAAGGACAACGAATGACTAGTCTCCGTAATGGTCCACTAGGAATATAATCTGCTTCCAAGTAGGATAGATCAAGGTAAAGTTTGATTTCAGAAAAACATTTATATACATATATATATGCATAGGTCTATATGTTCACGTGCATTTATACTTGATTGGTTTGGTCGTTATTTTTATGCTTTAGTAGCCAGAGAATTAGAATTTTCCTTGCGGTCAGTTGGAGACACTATGCTTTCATCTCGAAAAATTAATCACCAAATAAAACTGTTGAGATCGGGCAAAAGGTAATCACTAGATATCTCTGAGGTTATTAGCAAACGTTTTTTTTTGTCGACAAACAATCATGTCATTCAATGCATATAGAATGACCTAGGCGGAGTTGATCGCCCCACTTGTGGTCATTGCCATTCAGTCATCGAACTCATCTGGATGGACATACAGATAATCCGGCATTACATCGAGCACTCGAATTTCGGGTCTAATGTGATATCGTGAGCCGATTCTCTATCGTATTGTTGAAGCAGCTGATTTTTCAGAAATCATAATGTCAACGACACAATTATCCCTATCCGGAATGCATTCTTTTTCGATTCGCTGGTAAGGATATTCTAAGTACACTTGTTTGACAGTGAACCCTTTGGTCGGAAGTAAGAAAGCGGGACAACTTCGCCGGGGAATTTTCTTCTATAAATGTCCATTTTGTAAGTGTATTTCAGGTCATTATATGGCATGTGTTCAACAACAAAATTAACGCGTCATTAATATGATCCAAATTTTCTAATATTGTGTAGGATAATTATATTCCTTGCTATTGATTCACATCACATATATGGTGAAACTTGGAACCTTCGAATACTATTCAAGTCTTTCTAGGCGATGGTGCGCGAAATGCTGACACTAATCTGCCGTACGACTAGAGAAAGGAACTTCTGTCGTGAAATTTCAATATGAACATAAATAACACTGTGGTCACTTTCGGATATGAATGAATTTCTCTATGACATAGATGATCCTGGCATAGTTTACTTGTTTACTATGATACAGATGTTTAAATGTTGAAAAAGCTGAAATAGGAAATCTCAAATCAATTTATTCGTTAAAATGAGTTCCTTATCTGCTACATCGCGATACCGAAGGATGCACTGTGAATCAGCCCACCCGGCTAGCGTAATGGCTAAGGCGTTTGACTCAAAATCGTTCGTCTCAGTTCCGGTACAGTGGATACGCATTGCTGATGATTCCTAACAAGGATGAAGCAGCTGTACTGTGGTGATTCCATGATTTTCATTAGCAAGATGATCGTTGACACTACATGACAAATCGTCTGGAAATATTTCTGCTCCGTTCTCTCTTGGAAGTTTGTCACCGATCACCCACCGGCTTATCAGTGACGATAAAAAATTCTGCGATCAAACTGGTTATTCCCCGAGCAGAGGTAGCCGAATTATTCAAAAACTGCGCTCAGAACTGAGAAAGTACAAGTCATTTCTGTCACTAGGATCTCATTTGAATGAATATAAGCGTGGAACTTACAATTTGTTGTTGTAAGCATTTCGTCAGTCAGACAGGAGCAAACTTTAGAAAGAAGATGGAAAATCTACAAGCAATAGGTTTTTTGTCAGCAGTAACTTTTACATAGAGATGGGCGAATTACATAAACCTCCGACGAATTATCATGTGATTTTTAAGTCGACTCATCATTCACTGAAGCTCTCAGTTATTAAATCAAGTTTCTAGAGAAAAATCTAGGGTAACGAGTAAACACTTCTGGCGAGCGGCAATGACCGGAAAACCTATCATGTGCTTCCTGGCAAATTTGTTTCATCCATCTGTGAGCAAAACAAACTGTTGACTGCAAGTTGATTCACTTTTAACCAGTTGAATATTTTGAATCAATATCAAACTTGTTGAAGACCACGTGCATTGCGAGCGGTGCTTGGTTTGTAGTTACCGGATTGTAAATTTGCAAACACCTCAGACAGAACAATAGTGGATCAAATGATGTTTAATTTGGAAAGCTCAGGAAGTGCCAAACTGATCCTAGTTTGAAGATTCACCGGCCTTCGTGGGATTTGATGTCATAGAAAAGCCTAGCCTAAAGGAGTTTTACACCAAAAGTTCTCCATGAGCTGAGCTCCGGGGGCACGCTAGAGGTTGTTTAGACATTTTAACACCTAAGGATGGCTGGTTCCAACTCCAAGACTGATTACGCACGGAATATCCGCAACAATGAATGACTCAATGACCATTATTTATTATTTAGGAGCACGATTACCATGGGATTACTCAAAAGCGGCCCAAAAAATCTAGTACCTATATTTGTCTATTCCGGATGGTGGATACATGTATTAAGCTGATATAATCTGGTCTTTACTGCCACCTCACAGCACCACCTAATCAAACGGTCAGTGTATCTCGAGGTCTTCTGAGGTGAAATGAGTAGGCAGGTGTTATATATCACAAAAAAATTCGCTTACTATTTTACTTATCAAAAATTGGACACTACGAGTCGAAAGTGAACCATCGATCTTTCGCTCCCCTAGAAAATTTTCTATCACTGAGCTTCCGTGGACGCGTCTCTCGAAAGTGAATTACTTAGACAGGAAAATATGCCTATCAGGTGCACCACTAGCTTACATGTACACTTATCAATAACATTTGCTTCAAACGAGAATTCTGGCTGTCATTGTAGGCCTCTCCTAAGATGAATGCAAACGGGGCATCGGAGCCACCAAAAGTTGCAGCGAAACCAAGTTCTCTTGTGGGCAATTCAACTGGTCATTTCGGGCTGAAGCCCTCGGGTCCCAATACTACCATGACTCAGCGGGATAGTCCCAAAGTAGTCGTGGCCAGTGCACCATGCCTTACTGGCGGGGGACGTTTGACCACAAGTACCGTGGCGACATCTTTGAGTACGACAATCCCGACAACGAGTGCTGGTCCATCTGTTGGCCTAGGCGCTGGAGGATCGATAGGAGCAAAAAAATGGAGAACAACGTCAGATCAGTGCGACACAACGAAATCTCGGACGGACGAATTGCACGGTGGTGTCAATTCAAAAGGTAGTTTCATAATTCCAATAAAGTAATGATTGTAAAAATTGCCTTGAGAAAGACTACCCACGGTAGTCGAAACGTTGGCGCATTACATCTACCAACAACGCTGTGTTATTAACATTATATCATTCACAATCAAAGTAATGATATATTTTTGTCCTCTTTTTTGTCGACACTAAAGTGAGCAAATGGATCTTTTCTGTTCCCCAGTGAACGGAAAAATCACATTTTTTTTTAGGGTTTTCACATCTGCCCTCTAACACGGTCAGTTTTATTCATTTTGCAAAACAACACTAGCCTACGCGGCAGTATGGCTGTTTGTAGACATGCCTAATTCGTATATCAACAGTTATAACCAATCGAATTCTAGTCTGTCGTCTTTGAGTTCTTATATTCAAAATTCTTCCCGTTAAAATACACCCGTCAATGGTAACTTCAGCACCAATGTTACTATCTTTATTAATCAAAATATTACAAATTAACACAAAGCGAAGCGTTACAATCGGATTCACATTATGCACGGCATGACTCATTCAATGACGAAAATCGCTTTCCTTACTCTATAGCGGATTCTTCATCAAGGTTGAATCGATAATCTGAGTAGAAGATTTTCTTGTCACGTCCATGAGGACGTAACAAATCACGTGTTTTCCACTGGCTTTCAGCATTTCAGATTTGGCTTACTTTCAAGAAACGTCATTTCAAGCAAAAGTACACGGAAATTAGTAAAGTGTAAACGGTGCGCGACATCAGTTTGGCCTCATGTCTTATTTCACATTTTATTTAGAATTCCGAACTCAGGTCAGATAAAGAAGAGGTTCACAACAAATTGGCAAAAACATTGTACACCTGGATGGGAACTTTGTACACCAAACAAAGTGCATTCGAAAATCACAAAACATAGTTCGAGCCCTGTTTAATGAGTGTCAAAATTATTCGCACTAGGAAATCCCACATCTGCTTACAATAATCCTTGACATATTCGGATTCAGTAAGCCATCAGTGATTTTGGAAACATTGAATAAGGTTCGGTTCATCATTCAGCAGATACTTTTTTCCAATTTGGTCACCGCGTAAAAACGTTTTTATCTACAAAGGACCGGCACTTTTACAATTTCCGCAAGCAGTCAAACCATCGGACAGTTTTGTAGCGACGACGAACTAATCGAGGTACGCAGTCAGAATGGGCATAAGTTACTTGTTTTCGATACGTACCTCTTCAAATGATGGAATGCTGACTGAATGGCTGGAAGAATTTCTTTCTAAATTCGATTCTACTTCCAGCGCGTTCTACAAACTTCTTGTCACCCACTGCAACTCTTCGTATTCGGCCCGAGTTTCTCTGAGGATTTCGCTTTTCCAGCAGCCGCTCTTCTTTTTATGTGTCGCTTGCCCGTAACATGCAAGGTAGCCTAAACTCTCACATTAACTGTTGTCTCGTTTCATCCACTGCTCGATGCCAGGAGTTTTTTTCACCAACTAGACACGATGTTCTATCCAAATGTGCATGAGCTAAAATACCCCATTTTATTTCAGTGTCCGTGTCTTCGAGTAATTCCCTGTAAATAGTGGGCGAATGATATTCATATTTCTAGTACTTGACTGTCTAATTTTAACAGATTACTTTTCATTTGACTCATTTAGGTGTCAGCCGAAAGGCCGATAATCATTTTCCACGACTTTCTTAGAAATAGACAGTGAGTGAACGAGGTCTTTTTAGAGCACTAACAAAAATGTGTAAAATTATTACCCGTGGGCCATTCATGTTACGCTATTATAAAATCATTCACAGCGTCGAGGCGACAAGATCGAGAATAATGTTACAGAAATTCAACGCGATTGGAAAAATAACTGTAATACAGAAATAAAACGCTTGTTTTATTAGCTTTCACTAACGCCAGACAACTGACTAAAGTAAACGTCACTAAATATTTGGTAATCAGTATCAACAAAAACCGAATGTGGTCAGCTCACATTTTCAGCTGTGTAAAACGCCGTGACTTTTCAATGCCAAATAAAGTGAAATATGGCTTTCTGCATTTTAGTGTGTTCTTTTTCCGCCATTTTGTGTTGTTCGTCTGTCATTCTTTCTTGTTCGTTGAGGAATGATTTCAGAATCCTTTGTATGAACCTGTCTTCCATCAATGTATAGTTTTCATACTACTCACAGAACTGTGATTTGGAACGCCATTCGTCGGAAAAATTAGCACAGAAGATTCTTCCAGATCACTCCTGTCCAAGCAATGCTAAGTCGGCTTGAGGTACAGTGACATGACTCTTTCATCGATGTCATAGTGCACATCTATCGATGAAATTAAAGACTGAGGGAATGTCTAGGAAAACTTTGACCATCACCCTTCGTAAACCACGATAAATTGTGAAGAGAGAGAATCAATGTACCTAATGCAAACGTATGCGGCTCTGAATCACCCATGACTCTGGGGTCATGGTAACCCCGGCCTCCGCGATATAGTGAGCTTCACTGCCCATGAGACATCATCATGTGCCAAGCATGTCATAAAAGATCCCAGGACCGCAGAGTAGTCAGGCACGCTGTCGCTAGTTTGTTCTTCAAATGCACTGTTTATCCTATGCTTAATGAAAAATGCCAATCTTTCACCGACATTGGAAATAGACTTAGCACTCAGTGGCTTGCTTAATAACTGAATACACTATCAATAAAAGGGATCAACAAATAACTTCAACCAAAACAGGAAGAACTGTCGAGAATTTGAAATCCCAAAGTCCAAAACTTGGAGCTGTTAAACAAGCATATTTATTTGTTCTTTTGAATAAAATCGGGAAGATCAAAGAAGAGCTGTCATCTGACGTGTCTTAGGATCTGCTTATCGTTGCTTCTGAATGAATTTCTATGGATAGCAAAAACAGGATAGGTGTCAAAAGGGATAAAGAGAAAATTGACCACGGAATTCAGCTAAGCTTGGTTAGACAGATTCACGTTGTTTATAACAAGATTTCGTTGATAGTAGGCAGGCTTTAGAGGTCGCTTAGTCCAGATCTAATATTCCACTAACAATCTGTATAAGGTAAACATTTTTGTGAGAATTCCCCATGGCGAATGCATTTTTTAAATATTAGATGCTTGTTGATATTGATGCGCCTCCGAATCTCCTCAGAAGAATACGCTGATGCAGCGACTGTTAACAAACTTCATTTCATTATCGTGGATTCCAGGCCGAACACTGCCAATCTGACATAGACAGTCAAAAACACTGGTCCGAAAAGCACCAGTGAAGACGGTAAACTCCTCATTGTTGTCAGTAGTTGTCCAGTGTTCGTTAATATCCCCAAGCAGTACGATTTCCTGCACTTAATCCAACACATTTTGGGTGATCAATAATGCGGCTGGATTAAATAACTCATTTGAATGTAGCCACCGCTGGATCGCGCACCTGGACTTGGTAGAATGAGAGCAGAAAGATAAAGTAACCTACTGACGATATGATTATGTAAAAATCCCTGACGATGAGAAAAATTTAATGGTCTGAACACGAGGCTAGCAAAAGTTCTTACTTATCTGAATGATAAGAAACTAGACAAATAAAGCCCCCCAACTGCGCCTCGCTTCAAGAAAGCCTACCCACCTTAGTGTTCCTGCCGTCTGGCAGGATCCCGATACCATCTAGATTCCCTTTACGTAGGCAAGTAAACGGATTTTGAAAAACCATGCTTAATTGCATCTGGGCCTCGGTCTAAGATTTTACATCCTAAACTAACAAACCATCAAGTCACACTATGCGCAGTTAAATTTCACCCGGGGTCCCAACATAACGCGAAAATCCGGTTACCGCATCTGGAAAATCACTAATTTTTTCAATATCAGACCCCATCTGAGCCTTGAAATCATGAATCTAAATTTCCTGATTTGTGCACAGCTCGACAAAAAGGGGTACCTGCATGCAAGATAGTCGTGCCTATTGTCCACTAAACAAGACTTTCAAATAACAACCTTGAACCCCATAAATTCGTTTATGACGAAGAAGAACATTACTTAAAGATGACCAATTTAGTGTAACTTGGGTGGAGGAAATATGTGAGAAAACAGGAGTCGGGTTTCATTTGTTGCAATCCTGGTTGAAAATAAGGTTGTCCGTGGAGGTCATCCTGGAATACCATGTTGGATCCCACGATTTGCCTCCATAAAAGAAAGAAAATATTGGATGATATTTGGATTTTACATTCGACGGAATTATTGCATTCCAAGTATTTTCTGTTCTTTCACTTGGTCACATTCACCAAATATTTTCTGTTTCGCTTCATACTGTTTGATGCTGCCAAACAGCACATCACCGGAAAGGTTCTCGGGTTACAGAATTGAAACTCAAATTCCAGGCATGGTGATCAGCTGGGGTATGTGACAATTATCTATAATGCCCCTATTCTCGGCGGTTTTGAGATGTGATTCATTTCTTCAATCCAACGTCTCGAAGAGCGTGGTGGTCAGCGCTTTCCATTTTACGATCGGTCTCGCAGTTCCCAAAAAGCTATTTGTTCTACTTGCAAACAATGTAAGTAGTTAAATAATGTTTTGTAATTTCATCTTGAGATCGACCTCCGTTAATGGGGAAAAACATTACAGGAGTTAAATGCAAGCGTCATGTAAATGTGTGCTGGTAAGAGCAAACGAAGTTCAGGATAAAATGTGATTGAAGCTTTTTCCTATTACTGCTATTGATGAAGGAGTGAACTGATTGCTACAAGACAATCAACTTTTGAGAGGAGATCAATTTTTTGCAATACGTGAAGATAATAAGGGGCCGACAAAGACTTGGTTTTTGGTCATACACAAATGAGTAACAAACTACACCCACCTGCCTATGAACACATATACACATACTCACAATAAATAGTGTTTACTTGTTTCCGCTGGTGTGACTGAAGTCTAATTTCCTTTCCATCAGAAGGTGTGGGGAACCTGGACTTGACTTTCCTGTCCAAAACGTCCAGGTAAATATGGGCCAACGATTACTGTCCCGCTATGCAATCACACGGGCTTAGATTCCCCGGAATGTTTGGAAGACACATTCGATGTCAAAATGGCGACTTTTCTCAGCCAATTGCCGGAGAATCTCACTTCAAGCAAATATTGTAACACCCAGATTAAAATGTTGTAGGTAGTATTCATTGATACATTGAGATTAGCACCCAACCATTTGGTTGACGCCCTCTCCCAGCGCCAGCTTTGTCCCCATCCGGCGTGTTCCTGGGCTCGGGACTAGGGGGCGGCCACGATTTCGATGGTTATGTGTGAGTGATTAACTGAATAGGCAGCCGCGGGCAAGAGGCGCTAATGTCTAGGACGCAGTGGTTTGTCCTTAGGCAGCACATCCCCCCCACCACCACCCCAAAGAAGGCTGCGAATCTCCTAGTGGTCTTGCGACCTGGTGAGTGTAGTTCGCCAACAAAATAAAGATATTGTCCCTCCCCTTATTCCAGAAAAGACATAAGAGCCACTGAACCAGCCGCCGGCTCGCCGGGAACATTACTGGTATTTTTTGGTGGGGCCTAACTACGCAAACCCCAAAAGTGCACCCTCGAGTAAAACCGTCTACGCTGGACTGGGCGACCAAACAGTGCAATGACTCACAATGTAAACAACTTTTAACCATTCGCTACAACTTTTGCACTTCTCTCCCAGGCGCGGAAGTGATGTACAGCCATACACAAATGTTTGTTTCTCTACTGGTCTCTGTTGCTCCCTCTCCTATTTAGTATCTTCACAGTCCTCGGAAATTTCAGTGAGTGGCACCAGTGTCATTGCTTCCGGAAGTTGTTCTGCCCTTGTTCTCTCATGTATTGCATCAGCTGGCAGGCAAACCTTACCAAAGCCGTTTCTGAAAGCTGATGCTCTTCTTAGTCCTCGGTGTCACTTTAAAATACCCACAGGTCAAATATGAAAGCAGTTGCATACAGAATAACAAGCTCGTTTAGCTCTCACACTGGGGACCCTTACTAATGATGTGCGTTGCTCGAAGAGACTCACACTCAACAGTCCAACTTTTACTCGAGTGACCTCCAACCCATTCCTTCTTTGAAATTTTATCCGCGTCTTTCTACGGATCCTGAGCCTGCGGATTTTGGTGTTGCTGGAACTGATGGGCTCCAACCTGGAGGGCTGAGGTTCCACTGCTTGGCTGAATTCCAGATGAAAGACGTCTATTTGCAGCGAGACTTGGAGAAGCGCAGAATTTAGAAAGCCGTCGCTCCAATAAAACCAATCTGTTTGTCACCTCATCGTACACCCGTAAGGACTGCCATCCAAGTCAAATGACGGAAATTTTCTATCAAAAGATTAGCTATCTTTTCTACGAAGTAAAGTAACATCGTGATTTCAACAGAATACATGAATTCTGGATTCAAAACGTCATTCTGATTTCGGTTCAAATCGTTCAGTAAAGCGGGAACGGTTATTGGCCCTGTGTTCAGATCATCAGTTACTTCTGGTTAGTAGGAAATGCAAAAGTTCGAAGTGATGACACGACACCTTGCATCCGCTGTTTTCGAATCAGCCAGGGTCACAGACTGAGAACTTTGCCACTAGCTACCAATAGGTTGACAAGGTTGACGATCGTCGTGGAGTACTCCTCTTCACTCCGCCATTACGTTAGTCTGGATTAAGCTGTTCCCACCCCTTTGGAGGGAGCCCCAGAAATACGCATGACTACATCGGTTTAACTGTAATAAGCCGTCTGGATCGACAAGCCTATCAATTTCCCGGAACGCGCTACCTGGGAGGCTAAAACTGCTCCCGACTTATAACATCGGCCGCAATTGGTAGCTTACCAAGAGTGTCGTGCATTTTGTTGGCTCACTGGATTGTGGCCTAAGTGGATTGGGGTACACTAGATGCCCATGGCGTTTCCGTGACTTATGGACAGGTCCAGCTCCATTCCGGACGGCAGATAGCAAGATGAAGCACAGCTCCCAGCAAGATACAGATTCAACATGTATGAACCTCAATATATGATTGTGATTTAAGGATGAAACACGCTACCTTCATGGGTAATTCCGGTGAACTGTTTCAGCTCACCCAAGACACAATGAAGAAAACATTGAGCGTGAGCGAAACGATAATTATAGCTGACAGTTTGGCTACTTGTAGTCGGCAGAGACATATTGTACACTGGGTGAGTCATTTTGAAGCCCAAATAAGCTGATCTTCTGAGAGCTATTCGGCACACATTCGGTGGTGTCTTTCTACATACCCAATTCTTAAGCGAAGGTCCGCAAGGATGTCTTAGCCTTAGGACGTAATAAGGCACTTAGCTTTGATGATTTTTTTCCAGATCCACTTCAAGTTAAACGAACGGAAAATGTCTGGGTAATTTACTTTTTATCGACGAAAGTCTGGTACTCCGAGATGATGCTCGCTTCATGAGAAGAAATCAATTGTTGTCCCAATTTTTAAAAATGGTTCGCGTAATGGCTGCGCCAAGTACGACGGTATATTTCTAAACCTAATATTATAAAAGCAGTTAGCCTGTTATCTTTTGCAGGTTGTGCAAAATGCGAGAATAGCAAGCTCTCAAGAAGCAGGCAGGTTTTAACACCAGTCGTGGATTCATTGCTCGAATCTTCATACTCCGACTGTCATTGGAACACTGTATTTTTTGCTCTCCGAGAACAAAAATTTGTATAATTAGACCATCCAGCAACCTTTGATTCTGTCGAAAATGTTTTCCTGTGGTAGTTTTTTGAAGTACGAATATCTAAGACGCATGTACCATCATGTCTCACGTTGGATTAGAACTTGCCACACTTTGGCTTCTGTAGTGGAGTCCGACAAGACTGCCCCATACTGTAAATTCTCTTCAACACTACCATGTTTTACAAAAAGCTCAACCTGGTGATGGAGCACGGAAGTTAAATTCCTTTCAAACAACAGGGTTTTCGACCTCCAGTGTGTCAGCGATATTAACTTCCTGAGCGCCGATTCACAGGCCGTTCAACACTCGTTGAAGGTTGAGGTATTCGGATAGGGCGTTTCCTTTATAACTTCAAAGATGATTCTTCAGAACTGATACGAAACTGATCCCGTACCTAGCCTTGGTGATGACAAGATGGCAGTACCCTAGACTGAAGTATCCTAAGAGTTTGCTTAAAACTGGAACGCAGAAGGAAAGCTCATCGCAAAAATTACGAACCCCTGAGTTATTCTTGCAAATCTGCGACATTTGTGGTGCCAGTATGAAACCCAGTTTCAATTCAAAGTAAGAATATACAGTTTCACAATTGCGAGACCTGATACATGCGCGCTGAGAAGGCCAGGCGACCATCACCATTCCAACAGTGATGCCTCCAAAACATTGCTCGAGTCTAGTGGAAACATTAAGTAGGCTCTGTCGAGGTGTGTTGACCCATCCTGTATCTAGACAGTTGCCATGTGGCTGAGGTAGTATTTCTGAAAAATATTCTGATGACCTGAACGCTTACTCCCCATCCCCTTATCTTTTCGTGATTTGGTTTTGAAGGAGTCGGCTTCCGTGTGGGTTCTGTCTGTGCTTCCCGACTTCCTTGTTTGGTTAAAGAGGTTAAAATTTTCGGTGGTCAAGGACAATGAGGGACGTGGCGCGAATGTTGTGCACTCCGTCTGTGGAACTCGTGCAAAGTACAACACAACGCCACAGACATTGAAAAATAGACTACAAAATGTCTGCCATGGAGACGTAAAACCTTTTTTTTCTGATTGCTTAGTGTTTTTTACCCCCAACTTACTTTATCAATATATATATATATTGTGGGTCGTTTTAGATACACAACAGAACAAATAAGTAATACAATAATAATAATATAATAATAATAATAACAATAATAATAATGGCACAAATGGCGTTTTTAAATGACTCTGACATTAGGGACAAGGTTGCGGGTAGTTATATATCAGGTACCTTGAATTTTTCTGCGTACGCTGAAGTGCTTGATCATTATCAGTTGCAGCAGTTTTCAACAACATCACTGACAAGGACGATCCTGACCAGAAGACACCTCGGTTTGTGAGGGATATTGAACCACAGGTCGGCTGAGAAATAACGGGGAAATCAACATCCAATAGGATGAAATCAGTTCTACTCATCCTATCTGATAACTTGTGCGGTCCTGTTATCAAGCCAAACGTGGTCGATATTTTTCAAGTTGCTTTGCTCGAACTGTTGTCATTTAGGAACTCGTCAATATTTTTACCAGTTGATATTAATTTGAATGATGTAACAAGTTCACAACTAAACAACCGAGTGTAGCGGAGTTTCGAAATCTGAGGATGTTTTGTTTGATTCGATCATGATTCCCGGCGCACTTTCAAATGTTTGCGTTTAGTTAATTTATTTACTAACAAACAGTAGGCATACCGTGGTACTAAGCAGCTTCTCCTTTGCTTCCAGAAACTTTATTGTTACCGTACGCACATTTGAACGACGGGATGTTTGCCGCTTCAGCTCCCTTTTTTATTCTATTTTAATCTACTTCTTCAAGTTTAAACCTTCAGCTAACCGTTGAGGTCATTTTGAACCGCTCAGGTTTATCCGTGTCTTCGAAATTTCACCCACTTTGTGTCCAGACTCATAATCGTAGTTGTCAATTTTGTTAAAAATTTCGAAACTGATTGCTAGCAGTTTTGGATAGGGGTCAACGGAACACTTGTCGCGCTTCTGTTGAAAGTTGTTGGGGCCCGTCGGCTCTCAGTGAGGACCACATTTGAACGCACCCTTAACTCAGTTATTTCAATGGCCTCGGGTGAGGACTGGTTAACACAGTGGAAACACACGCATCTTTGCCTTCTTGTTGGACCGCCCGTTTTTAAACCCTGAATGCGATGAGATGCACTGCTGACGAGCTTCGGTGAGAGGAAAACTTGAGTTCCATGTTCCCCGAGTATGAGATTAGCCGGCCGAACAGAGGTTTGTGCGCATAAATTGCAATCCGAATGGGGTTCACTGATTGGTTCCCAGGAGTTTTGACAGAAAAAGTCGTGCATGGTATTGTATCTCCCCTTAAGTCACCCGAATAGTTTGATGAGCAAGCCTTTGTTAAAGGTTTTAAATAAAACGATCGATCATTGTTAAAAAGAATCGACCATCGTTTCTGTTCATCGCTCATTGATAACAGTAACACGTTTCAAACTACCTGCATGAAGATCTCTGCTTTGCATATTAAACCGCGTGGACGCTTTCCATCAACCATCGGTTTCTTTAAGTGTTTATTCAATAAGTTTCCATAACAAAATAGGATGTATATATATATATATGTTGTATAAATATGGGTGCAGATCATGTGCTATCGAAGTTGTGATGAAAGATGAAAACAAAGAGCAAGGAAGAGGAAGGGTAGAAGAAACAATGTGCAAAGTGCACCAAACATGCAAGTTGTCTCATTCGCCAACCCAATGTTATCGGTGATCTGTCGGGACCATGATTCCCTGGTAGGCTGAATACAACTCGGTTGCTCAAACCGAAATAGAGGGTTGATTTAGGCGGACCCTATCTCGAAACTTTGACTATACTGTCTAATTCGCAAAACATCAGAACGGTCTGAGAGTTACGCAACACACCGGGGACTGGAGACTGAATACTCAGTTCATACTCTCTTCGGATGAGCCTAAACATCCTGGATGCCCAGTTTACCTCTCTACCCCAGATGCCGGTGAGCACACAGCCGCATGCTTCGTCTCATGGTTGGTTTAGAATCATATTTTATTCACTTCCTCTAGACTCACTAACAAATTCTATTCAACCAAGTGATGTGCACCGGGTATTAGCCTTCGTCCTCGCACTTTTGTGGACACATTAAAGAGGCAGATATAATCTATTGGGGACGGTTCAGAATGATCATCTGATTCCACTTGGTAGATAAATAAATTTATTAGAGTAAGCAAACAACATAATACGATGTTTCCAACCCTTGTAACACGAGGAAAAGGCGGTCATGGACTCATTCACTTTACGTCCATTTGTGTTTCAGCGTTTAACAAAACAAAAATCAATAATGGGTCATGATGAGTAAGAACAGGCATATTTTTTGCGATAACGCTTAATTTTATATCCCTAGGGCCTTTTTGTCCATAAATTTTGTTTTTTAATCACACTTGCCTTGGGATTTCGAACTTTATTGCATACATTCAGAAAGGCAAAGATGCGAGTAGGACATACGATTATGTTTGAAAAATAATATTACTTGATGATAATACGGCTAAAAAATATACCAACTGCTTTTCAACTCACATTATGTTAACTCTATTTGGCTTGTGCCGTAGAACAGTTAGACAACGAAATTTCGGAATTTTCACAAACACTACTTTCCTAATTGGAACCTCTANTTGAGCATGACCAAATAATTAGACGTCCGTTATCAGTATAAAACTGATGACGCGTTAGACCATCAATGAAACTATTATTTTTTCCTTGCTCCCTCTTTTTACCGAGATACAGCAACAGGAATCCAAAAGTCAGTTTTATTTCCAGTTCTGACGATCAGTAACCTCGTACTAACGTGTTCTGCTTTTTCGTCGCTATCTCACAAAAGCTGATTGGTAGTGGAAAAAACGTAAGATCAATAACAGGAATGATTGCAGGGAGGGAAATTCCTCCAAATGCATAAACGCCCTTCGGAGTGACATTCGATCGTATCACCTGAGGTCATCAGCCATCATGATAGGACAATTTGTGAACCCCAACCGGGTGATCCAACTTGGGACACTCAGAAAGGTCCATTGGTTAAGATTTTCATACCTTTTGGGCCACTTCAAGGAACTGAACATCTAACGCATTTTTCAACCAATGCTAGTCTCGGAGAATAGTGCTCACAGAGGGGCTCGATCTGCCTGAATGCATTCCAAATCTCTCATCCACGTGAACCTGTTCAAGTTCACATGTTCTTCTAATGATTAAGCTGCCATGTCCTAGAACTTATTGATCTTTGTTTCGTTTGAGACTAGTCATTCGAAACAAAGCTGGTCAACTAATATGCTTGCTATTGTATTACAGGATTGTCGGGAGATATAGCCTATTTGGACGATGGATCAGATGTAACAAATCAACGCCTGGCCAATCTTACTGCCGAACGTCCCCGACAAGCTGGAAGACGGCTACCGAGCAAGTTTAGTCGATCTGGTTCTTCTCCCCCAAACGTAAGTTTCTTTCATGTTACCGGGAAAATCACTTCATGCATTTCAGTATGGTCTAGCCACTAAGAGCACACTTTTCACTTTCAGCTGTCCAGTATTACATAGATCGACTCACGTTCGTGATCAACACAAGGATATTTTGATTGCCTTTCTATCAGTATTCGTCTCTCCAATCGTTAATAACTGCTCTGTCTTTTCGTTTATTTTTGAATATTTTGGGCTTCCAGTTATGAAATGGGCTGAACGATTTCGCAAAATATAAAATCCATGTCATTTACGAAGTCCGTATGCTACGGTGTCTTAAAAAAGCTTTCTTTAAAGTAGCGCTGAGTAAAAATAACCGTCAGTTACACCAATATGAATTAACTAAATTATAGTCCACCAAAACAACATACAGAATTAGTGAATCGCCAAAAAAGCCATGTCATGACATGCGAACGTGAAAGTCGACTGGTTTCGTCAGTGGTAACTAATCTGACTGTCACGGTTTTCAGTAGAAAAACGTCGGGTCACGTAGATATAATAAACATTGCCAATTAAAGTGTTTTTCACATGGAGGATGCATTTTTGTGCCTCATTGTTCAAAATCCTTGAACCAGCCACGTGTCTCATCTTAAGGAAGTTCCTGATAAGCATGGAGGCGTTTTGATTAAGTTTTCTGCTCTTCCTATAGAATCTACTTCGGTTTCTTAGTAAGTATACTTGTTACATCCCAAAAGCATCATATTTGCTTATGAAAGCCGCCGGTGGAATGCGTTTAGGTGCAAAGACCCAGGTACAGTGACCACTAGAAGCTTCACAACCGCGTAACTAGCCGTCTTGCTTATAAAGTACTCAGTTAATGTAAGATGTACGTACCTGGTATCCTGATGGGATGGCTTCCTTTGAATAACTCGTTTTTGTTCGCTAAGGTGGACAGGTTGAAGTCAGTCAGAATTACTCATGTAGCAATGTTATGAGTTAGCTTCAAAAGTCATTGATCTTCTGAATACAACAATATAGCTGATTTTCCCAAGTTTGAGAAGTAAAACGAGACGACGAAACTGTCTAGTTGCAGAGCTCAGAATCGAAAAAGTAAAAGCATCATGCCTGAGGGCAAACTCTAGATTTGTTGTACATTTAGCCAAAATCACACTATCTGCACGTCGTTTCTGCAACTCCATTCATCTAAACCAAATGTAAGCAATTATTTTGATATCAATATATTTTTCCAATTCTGCAGAAGACTTAATTGTCACGGGGTATATTAGGGAATTCGAGGTGCATGTATTGATGTCCAACTCATACTGCACGTTGATCCGAATGTAGACACAATGGAGAACTAAATTGGCAAACCCGTTAGAGGATGAAAACATTTGTCACCGAAAGTGTTTATTGGAACCGACTGACTGTTTCATCGCATCACTTCTTGAAATACCCGGGGATGATAGCAATAAACGGATCTCCATTCCGCATCCCTGGTAACGGTCCATGATATCTATACCGACTCGCTTACCTGGTCTGTCTGCGGTCACTGGTTCCGGGGAGGCCCTCGGTGTAGTCAATAAATTCTTAATTGCCCCACACGTGCATCACGAAGTCTACAAGGTGACCGTATCCATGTAATGCTTTTGAATTTCCGCTTCCTTTTCACTTCATCGCTGCGTCATATGTCATCATGATTTTATTGAATATGTGCTCCTATCATTTGCCAAAGTACAATAACCTTCGGGCCAATTTTCATCTTGATAAGCAGAGCGTCATTGATCAGTTGCAATTCGTTCCATGTATGCTGTAACACCTTTTCCAATGCAAAATTGGCTTAACTTTCACGACCTCATGATTTATGCCCATCTCCCATGGGGCAATATCTTAACAATTGCAATGAACGACGATCTGCTCTAATTGTAAACGGCTTTCCCAAGAGAACTGGCAGGAAGTAGTTAATGAGACAAATCAGAAACAGAATTTCCCGTCGTGCCTTACTTTACGTGCTGTAGGATCTAAAACACTGTTGACATAAGCCGTGACCACTTCAACGAACGGCGATTCATGTCACAAGACTGTTTCACTGGCACCAGGGTTAGCATCTAAGATGCAGTTCCCATCATGATTAGAGATATGAGGCACCGAGAGGATGGGTGGTGATGCAAATAACGTCTTCAGCTTGGAAATTGCTTCTTCACATACTTGATTTGTGAGTTGGTGTAGAAAGCAGCAGTTCGTACAAAATCTTTCACCAATTAGAGGCGATATTGGCCAGTTGGTGATTCTTTCGCACTTTTCCAGGTAAATTAAATTTCTGGCCCGAAAACTGTAAATGGTTGCATAAAAATGGACACTTAAAAGTTCTCCACTTCAAACCGTCTTGTGTAAACTTATTTAATACATTTTTCAGTCCCTCACTATGCTCAGCTCTAGATCTTTGGTGAATTTTGTCTTGCACACATGTAGCTTCGTCTTAGTCAGTTAGCCCCTCTTAATTTCACCACTTTCTTTGTGGCCGAAACTGTACTTTTGTTGCCACGGCTACCAACCGACGGACACTTATGATTGGCTGCTCCACCGTATTTCATTACACTCTGTGTGTGCGGTGTCAGGAGATTCAAATACCGATTGAAAATTGTAACCGGATCCCCATGCTTAGAAAGTCCATGCATAAGTCGGCGTCTCTTTGAAATTTTTGGCACCATGAACGAATGAGTTTCAATGTTCAAACTAACTTTGCCTATTATAGCTATCTGTGAGCCGTTCGCTGCGGTCACTTGTGATGACTTTTCGCACAGGAAACATCTTGTCAATGTACAAAAGCCGCTGGTGTTGAACAGAACCCGTACACCAATTTTATTTCAACAATCACTTCCGGACAACGGTCGCACGTTCAAATCGTTGACACTGAAAACAGAAGCGCGCCACAAAATTTACCCTCACGTAGAATAATCTCCGGCCGCTCTAGTGGACTGTGTCTAAATTGCTTTGTCCTTCCATCAAATCTCTTTTCGTATCTGTATCTTTTTCGCGATCCAGAGGACTCAAAGTTCCGCAGGGGAATTGGCTTCCAAGCGGCTTGGTTTGTAGCGCAGGACTGGGAAAAGGGCGCGAAATTAGTTGACACCACTAGCCAATTAAGCAGCATGCACTTTCCTGTCAAGATTCCTCCGTGACTTCCTGTGTCAAGTTCGAGGCCCCGTATATGAATTTTTCGCTCAAGAAGTCATCAGCGAAGCCTGCGGAGAATCGTTCACAAACTACAACTTGGTGACCTTACGATTGCAACGGTTATATGTTTGCCGCGCAGTCCAATTTTCTACCAGTAAAGCTGATTCACCGAACCTGCACCCATCTGCTTCTGGGTGACCAACCTCTCGCCAGTAGACCGGAAGCTTCTTGGATTCGAAAAGATGTCTCAAAGTCAGCCATATGTAGTCGTAATTTCGTAGTTCCCTCGACACGTGGATTTTAGTCTGATCGTCTCCAAAAGAAATGATGATAAGTGGGCCTTATTTTCCTGATTTCACGACTCAAAGTCATCCCCGGGGTGGAACAACTGCCGTTGCTGCTGTATTGACTGTCATTGAGCTGGATTTATCTGAGAAATATGAATCATTTTTGACTTCAATTACTGAAGATTATTTTGCACAGTCCCCAGGTCAAAATCGTCCAAATGGCGCAAAGTCAACGGTAGTGGGAATCTTATGAATGTAGAACACCAACAGTTTTGCACATCCATTGATAGTGTTGCCAACTAGGGCCCAAATAAAACCAATACAAATTTTCAAATGCATTGAAATCCACAGTGCTTATTGGATTCCTTTTAGCTTTCTACATTAATTTATGATTAATTTCGGACAATATCAAGAAATCCAGTCTGTTTCGCAAAATTTATTGAGTCAATTCCAAAGAAAACTGTCGCGGAATAACAGAAAAATCGAGATAAACGTTGGGTAATCTAATTGGGAATCGACGTTTTGAACGATTTTTTATTATCTAAGATAGCACAATTCCTGTGCTTCAAAAACTACAGTTAGGCAAATGATATGGGACATTCTTGCAAATAAACCATTTTATCAAACATCATAATCGATAGATATGTTTACGTGGTTAGAATGAAATTAGAAGACACGTATTCAGTCAAATATGCATATGTACAGGAGAATAACTCTAAGAAAGTTTGCAAATAAGTTTTCACTTTTGCTGACTTCGGTTGTTTCCATCCCGCATTTTAGGCCACAAATATAAAAACAATCAAGAAAATAACTTTGTCTCATAGTTAACAATTTAGAAATTGTGAAAACTATCGAAACCCAATTAAACCTACTGTAGATGGCTTATTCATAAACCCACATTTAGCCAGTAAGAAAAAATCACCTTTCTGTTACCCTCTTATTTTTGAGAATCCGTTGTCACTTGGATCAAAGAGCTGGCGATGGTAGAATCGTCGGGTGCTAGGTATACTTCGTTAATCATCAGTAATGTCAGTAGTAATGACAGTAACATTAATTATGCGGAATTCATCAATAATCTGATTAATATTTTGATCTAAACAGCATGTTGTACCAAGCAATACAAGCTTCTGGTTATAGAAACAAAACACTTTAGAACAGACTCAATTGTCTTTTCTTACCACACTCAGTAAGCCTAACATAAGCTAAAAACAACAGTTATTAATTACCAGTTTCATTTATTGTTTGGAGAGCAGAGCGGGTGAAAATAGTATATATATATATATTTACAGTGTAAGCATATAAAACATACATTCGTATCAATCTATATATACCTATATATATAGTATTTATATATGTGGTATATGTGTACACCATATGTGCAAATACTTGGTGTTTTGGGATTATCGTGAAAGTTCAAACAAACGTGTAACGAATTAAGAGTTGGGAAACATGGTGGTTTGAAGAATGCAGATTGTACCTCAATCCAAACTATGATTGAAGACAATTTTTTCTATCAGTATATCACTTATTTAGATAGAAAACTAGAACCAGAAAAAACGGCGAGAACATTTTAGACAAAGCAAACAAGTGAACTACGTATATGGTTATTTTCATATTTTCAACAGGATGATAGCATTACAAACGGGTACAACGAAAATGAGACACGTAACAAGCGTACGATCCCGGTAACCCCAAATCAGACCAATCCAAATTTGGTATCCTCTTTTGGGAATTCCACTCATCCGGATCAGATCGAACAGACGAGTACAAATGATCAATTCCGATCGGGATTTGCACGAACCACAGATGTTAATAATCGATCCCAACTAAAAAGTGTAACGGGACTTTCAAAATCAGGTGAGTATTCTCTTCTGGTTATTTATTTCTGGATCTTTCCTCTAATTCGCTTCAATTACCAGAGATAGCTTCAGACTTTTTTGTAAAAAGTACAGTTTCTTTTCAGGCCACACTAACTACAAGCGTTGCATACGATGTCTTTAAAACTGGCATTTGTACTCGGCGGAGTCTCATATATTTCATGTTTAATTCAAATAATTATTGCTATTGGTCTGATTCTAATCACTTTATTTGTCAGAATTCCGTTGATTTCTGATAATCTCGTCTGTTCTGATTACGCGCTGATGCTTCTGCGCATAACAAACTGTCATATCTTTGCGAAATTACCCTATTATCGTGACGGTTTGGTGTTTCACATATGGACTCTAACATTTTTTGCAGATTGGCTATTCAAAGTGAAAATTTGTTATTTGCAAGTGAAATCTATCCTTTGCTTAATTTGTTGTAATTTGTCGTTATGATTTGTTCGAATGCACCATGTAAGTGTCAATACATTTCTTTTTCTTCTCCGAACTGTCGAGTGGCAAGATTCTCACAGCTTTTGATATCTTCGTTTCCTACAGAAAGCCGTTCTAATTTGGAACGTCATACTCCTGGCCGTGTAAGAGTCGGGGACTTGCAAAATCCACCAACGCTAAGAGCCTCTTATTGTGTACTGTTTAACTGACCAAACCAATTAAAGCCAGATGGGGCAGCCCAAACGCTAAGGCATTTGACTCACAACTATCTGTTAGGTGTTTAGATCCAACTTCCACCTCCATGGATATACACTATCGATAACGTCTAACAAGAACGAAACAGTTGCACAATGTTTCTGTGGTTTTTACTGCTCAGTTTTCTGCTTACCTGGGACGGCAAATCATTTTAAGATGTTGGTTTTCCCGTATGAATTTCTTTCGGATGAGTTGAAACCCTTAGGCTTTGAACGACTTGCTGAGGTGGCCATCATGGAGTGCGTACATTCTGGACGGCAACGTAAAGATACCATACAGGTTTACTCTAAACGGTTATTTTGTGTAAAGTGCAACTGCCCAAAATGTTTTCCGGGTAGAAGTGATGAAGCTGTGGGCTGAGCTGATGACCATCAAGGGGATGGTTAGTGCCCCAACTGCTTAACCAAAGCCCTAGCAACCATGTATGCGAGCGAATATATATATATATATTTGTATATGCATATAGATATCTTACCAAAACACGCTATATGTTCTTTCTCGTTGCTCAGGTTCAGCAAGATGACATTGGTTTGTTTGCTGAGCTGGGCAATTTGAGTGGAAAGGTTTCATTCACAGCCAAGCTGACATCATCAATACCATGGTTTCGTGATGACACGGACCGTAAACAATTGCATTTCTGTTGTCATTTTCCATCAAATTAGAATGATTGGGAAAATGCCAGTTTGCTTAATCGGGTTGTGTAGTCCGTTTGTCAGCCACGAAGGGAGTATTTTCGCATTGCTGTCCACCACGCTTACGTCTTATCACGAAGTGTAACTTAGTGAGAAAGACAGCGGCTCCTGCTGTTGTGTAACATCGAACGATGATGAGATATGGCGTGAAATCATACGGCCATATGCGTCATTTGTGAGTGTTCACTGCAGCCTTGAACCAGTTCAGATACAGTGACGTTATTGGTGGCTTTCCAAATAAAAATTGTGTAATTCGCTTACACGCATTTTACTGGTAAACACTGATGGACACATTTTGGAAAAGAGTTTATCAGTTATCATAAGAGCACTTTGTTTCACCAAATCAGAACTCATAAACGGGTACTGATCGTCTTCCATCTTCACTGTAAATCTACACTGCCTCGATTTCAAGGCAATCTTTTCTCCCTTGTGTAAATTCACTGGCTATAGTATGAACATTTAAGCGTGCAGTAAAAAGTATCACTTCCCACAAATAGAAACAACTAATTGCCTTGGCTCCGCCCTGATGTCCAGTATTCGTGGATTCAGAAAATTTCATTCGGACCATTTCATTTCCAAAATAACAGTTCTTGTAATGTGTACATATGTGCAATTACACTTGTGCATGCATACACATGAGTATATGCTTGTGTTTATCCGTGTGTGCCTGCATGTCTGTATACGTGAGTAGCAAAGATCTGCGCGCAAATCAAATACCATTAGAACCAGTGCTAATTACAAAAACAATGAGGTAGAACAAATAGAGGCAAACAAGTGAACAAGTTGCACGAATTTCAAAGCTAATGATGGGTGCTCTATTCTCCAACTCGAAGTTGTCAGATATCCATCGAGATCGATGGTTTGTTAATGGGGGTCATACTATCGGATTGTTGGAACAAAATTTACGAATAGACTTAGAGGATCTTAATTCAAACTTTTAACCAAATGGTCCATTTGACATTCGGTTTTTCGTCTATCTTCCAGACCCTTTTAATAATTAAACGACAATTCAAATCATTTTCAGGTAGACTGAAAAATAGAAATGTTGACCGGCGGTGGGAAGATGCAAACTCGTGACCTTCAGGCCAAGATGCCTTGATGTTGACGGCTTTACCACCGCCGGAATGGGAACCATTTGAATGTCTCCCAGTCCAATGAGATTTCTAATACTTTTTGGTAAACTTTGTTTATCCACAACTTCCTACTGTATTTTCTGTCATCTTACTGTTACCCTGCTTTGAACAACAATAAGCAGCTATTCATCTTCAGCTAGCAAAACATTTCACAAATGTAGGACTACTGATTTCATTTTTGCTAGAATAATTTTCTAATGACTGCGGCTAATTCCGAAGGTTAATTTTTGCATTTCTATATTTATCCCAAACAGCCGCAAAACCATTTTTCTCTTTTTAAGCAGGAATGTGGTTATTTATTCTGATTGTTGCATGGCTTCTTTCAGGCGTTTTACATGTACACCAAAAGTTTGTTCACAGTCAACGGATAAACATTGCTACGCTTTAATTTTACGAGCAATGAATCTCCAGAGTGTGAAAGATGACCTTTGTGTTCAAAGTAAATTCTGTACTTGTGACTCCTTGGGAGGATATTTACAAATGCGATGCACAAACTTCACACATCCTTGCAAATTTGGCATTTTCCCCTGCCCCGGGCAAAATTTAAATTGTTAAGGGCTAAAGTCCCCCTCTTCTCTACAGCTAGACTAACTGAGCCCGCCTTGGACACAAGGTTTTAGAGACCCTGTATGCGCAATGCCGACGCCAGAGATTTCTTCTAGGCTTCTTTTAAGACATGTTCCCTTGATATGAATTTTGCATCTACACGTTGTAACTAGAATCTGAAAATGGATTTTTTGGTTATTTGCCATAATTGTTGATAAACTATTCGACATTTCTTTACGGTACCTGGTACGCATTTTGGCAGCACGATCAAGTAAGTTTTAATTGAGCACTCACGTGTCTCTTGTGTTTGTGTTATACCCATTTGTTTGTATTTGTTCGTCAGTCTGTAACGTTCAGTTGGTGATCAGTTGCCAGATTGCGTCCTGTAACGTTTTTCATGAAATGAAGAAAATAAAAAGTCAAGGTGTATGCAATTAGGCAAATGTGTTTAGGCTGCATGTGCTCACGCGGTGATCATGCGATCACATTGTGTTGAACTAGCTTGACTAAAAAAGTGCGTTTGCAAGGTTAGACCGCCTGTTCCGTGTGTTAGTTACAACCGCATTCATTTCTTTTCCAATCTCTCCAGGTGCACTCCCTGTCCACCTTGTATATTAATTCTTTCTGTTGGAATATGTAACTTGGTCAAAAAGACATTGGTCGGTGGAGCTTGTCCACCTGTTAAACAATGAACGATAACCATAACGATGATGATGATGATGATAATGATGACTGTTCTCACACTTTCATTTCAGCAAAACGGTTCTGAAAATTTCCAGTGCACAGTGACGAAACCTATGTTGAGGGTGACCAGTTTGATTATTTCGCACTCATTTCATTGTCTGGTGTTACCGTTAGCTTCTTAAGCACGCGAAAAACTTGTGTACAAGATACATGTTTCACTGAGACCAGTCAATCATTTTCAAAATTCAGCAATCTGAGGCACTTGTCTCGTTAGCTGGTTGTCTAATAATGATATATGTACTGTAATATTTAGATCAGTACTCCTAGGCGCGTAAGAAACGTGGTCATCGAATGCGATAAATGCAAATAAACTATCGGATTTTGACCAATGGCGTATTCAAACTATTACTGAGATCAATCTATAAAGCTCATGAGAAAGGCTTAGGTTAGACTTCCACTTGGGTAAACCAGATCCCAAGCCCTGGTACAAGCACTGAGTCGAAACAGATTAGGGTGTTTTGAGCCTACATTATCAATAACGATCAACACATGTCCCTCGTCGTACGGTACTATTCGAACTGGTTAGTGATTCAAATACCAATTGTCGTACTCATTTTATTACACTGTATAGTACGTGTGAAAACGTTGCTCGATGAACCGGTTCGTGTCAGCCGAGTTTGGGGTCAGTTGAATCGATGCATCTGTTGTGTTACCTTGCTCAATTTCTTCGTTTATCTTCGTTAGCGGTTTGAACTTAACCTGGCTTAGTTCCGTTTGCCTTGCCCACAAGCAGACCGGTGTCGTTGCGGCTCAAGCTGAAGCTCCCAGTGGTCATTTTACGTGATTTCTGCGTAACCCACGTGCTTTAAATCATGTTGTCGACTAACCAAATATCACGTGATCATCTGCTTCAAATACCCCAACCGTTTTGTCTGATTACCGTGAAAATCACTACCGGAACAGTGTTGATCTTAGGATGGATAACAGGTTCTCTTGAGCGAACCTGATATTTACGTCTAGTAAACTGTTTGGTTGAACTTTCCCAGTTCAAGTGCTCAAACCTGAAGTCCTTGTCTTATTGCGGACTATTTTAACCGATAAATAGGATTTTCTCAATATTATACTTAGTCAACATAGTAGCACATATCATAGCTAATTCTACTTAAAACTAAGTCGTCGAAGGCAGTAAAAGGAGAATAAAAATCGGTGATCAAGTTAGGAACAACTTACGGTTTATTTATGAGTATACTCAACACATGAATGCCATCGATTGGATGCATTCAGGCTAGTATCAGTCGTTGAATATCTTTCTTGTCCTTTATGCGTCAACATAGTTCCGTTTAACTGGCATATTGAATCACGTGACTTTCACATTGGCTTATGAGATCCGCAAACCAATTCGCTTTCATATTATAGCATTTTTAAGTCGCTTCAATGAAACTTTTTGAAAATCGGCAGTTTTTGCTTGCAATACGTTAGCCGGTGGGTGCTATTTCCTTGAAACAGTATGTATCCACTCGAACTATTCCACCGGATTTAGAAAATGATTAATACAGAATAGAACAGCTTCATTTGAGCAGTAGAAAATTGCACTATTTAGTCAAACTAACTGGACTTCAAAACAAATTGCGTTATCTTAGAACTGCCCATGCCACTTGGTGGGATACGGAACTAGTGAATCAAATTCAAACATGAATTTTTTCACATCTTACTTATTTCCCAACTGAAAGTTTATTCAGTAAATTTGAGAAATGGCAGTGCATGATTCTTCATCAAGCCCATGGTTTACTACCTTTTTTGAAATCAAATAGTTTTCAAAAGTTTGACTGGTGATTATCCAGACGAATAAGACATGTACCAGTGACCGTTTTAGCATCATTATTGGTTTCCTATGCGTCTTTGACGCTTAGTGAGTTTGGGTGCTTGGTACCCTCTTCAGTGATTTAATGCATTTCATAATACACTATCAGTTGTGGTAATTCTTCAAGCTCACGGGCTGTTAATGGTTTCAGAAATCTACCTAACTGTGAATACTCCACTGAGCCAGTACAGTTAGAGACAGCGTTAGCTGTAAAGCTTATCTGACCGAAAGTCTTGCTGTCCCTCCAAGGTAGCTTGTAGAATTTCCTTACTTTGTTGCCACTGTTCATTGTCCAGGTATAAAGTTCAAACTAGATTTCAACTGATCAGCTGAAGCCTAAAATTGTCAAAGATTTTCCGACTTTCCTGAGAATTATCAAAAAATTCATTGCGCTTGGTCACTGAGATCTTATTGCAAAAAATGATAAGATTAATGCACTTCATACGCGTACAGCCCAGATGCAATCAAGAATACTTTTTATCAAAAGCTGCACGGCCTTTCACGCATAACAGGGCGGGAGGATATTTTAATTTTGGAAGGAGACTTGAATGTCATATTATATTGGCTGTCCTCCAATGAGGCGCATCTATGAGGCCAGTTCCTGTCGTTCTGAAAACTGACAACGGTGGTTGGTATTTGTACTCAGATTATCGACTGTTTCTCGCTAGTACGACCTTTAGACATTCCAATTGCCGGTACGCCACCTGGCGTCGGCCGTCTTAGAGTCAGCTCTGAACCCAAATCGACCACATCGCCATTAGCTGCACATGACGGGGCTGCCTGCAACACTACCGCTCATACTGGAGCGCTCCCCTCGACTCCGACCAAGCGTTAGTATGCACTAAGCCGTCCGTGTTCTTTGATGGACGCTCAAAATGCGCACTGCAGTGTCGTGACAAACCATCTGATCCGACTGCCGTATCGGTCTTCCGCAGAGTACTGGGTGAAAATCCAGGATTGATTCCACCTCAAAACATCACTGGGCAATGGTGCCTTATCAAGAATGCCTTGCATTCTGCTGGCTTGGTGAGTTGCGCCCTTACTCGTTGTGTTGTGGCACTTTGGATTTCCGCTGAGTATTTGCCCTTTCTTGACGCACGCCGTTCTATCCTGGCTCGTGGCAAGAGGTGAACTCAGTGCAATCTTACAAAGGAATCTCGAGATCTGCTGGTCTCAGCGATCTTTGAAGATGGAACGTGCTACCTCTAAGGGACGTTCCCGCAAACTGTTTCAGCTCGTCGTAGATATCAGTAAAAAAGCATTGGGTATGAGCAAAACGATCTGTGAAGCTGAAAGTTCGTCTAACCACAACCTGAAGCGTTGCCTTATAATGTGGACGGAGGACTTTCAAACATGATTCAGCTGAGCCTCGGCGTCAGCTCCTGTCGTAGCTATTTTGGCAAGTGACCAGTGAACTATTACAACAAATCCGCGAACTAAGGTGATCCTGAAGGAAATCCGGACATTAGAGCGTCATAAAGCACCCGGCTCCCACGGCTTTTCCCCAGCTCTACTTTAAGATTTTGGGATGGAACTGGTCAGAGAACTTCAAACTTTGTTCTCGAAGATATGGTACTCTGAGAATATCCTCTCCTTGTAGACAAAGTCGATCCTGTTCCCCATCTTTAAAAATTGATTGCCCAGTGACAGCCCCAACCGTATAGGTATATGCCTAATCCCAATATCGCCAAAGCTGCTTGAGTCTGTCTTTCTTCGCAGGTTGTACAACAAGCGTGAAGGGAAAACTCGCGAGGAACAGGATGGACTTCGTGCTGGTAGTGGATGCATCGATTAAATCTTTACTCTCCGACAGCTATTACAGCACCATTTTACCTTCCAAAGGCCAAAGATCATCGTGTTCTTAGACTTAAGTGCATCCTTTGACTCTGGCGATAGATCTAAAGTATGGCACTATTTGTTGTGAAACAGTACCTGATAGGTATGTGTCGGTCCTTAAAGAGTTGTACTGTTACCTTGGGTCGGGTTAATGTATATGGGCAGCCTTTACCACCCTCCATCGTCTCCAATGGACTACGACAGGGTTACCCTATATCTCCACTTCTTTTCAAATTTGTCGTGGGGGATGTTCTACAAAGCGCTTCATCTGGTCTTTCGAACGGTGGAGTTGAATTCCTCTCAGGAAATATAACTTTTGGCTTGGATTATGCGGATAATATCTCCTTGCTATGTACCAATGCACAGACAATGCAGCGCGCATTAGACAGCTTGGCAACTGAGGTATCTATGTACAATATGGGAGTCGCGCCCTTCAAATGCAAAGCACTTCTTCAAGGTTGGCAGGAGCTTGAGCCTGCACTCACCCTTTGTGGTGATTGGTTAGAGGTAGTCAATGGGTTCAATTACTTCGGAAGCCTGATTATACCTGGCAGAGGTGTTGGGGAGAAGGTCTCATCACGAATTAAGAAATCCAGAACAGCCTTCGCGAACCTGTGACATTTGTGGTGCCGATTTGACATCTAGCCTTCCCTCAAGGCAAGGGTGTACAAAACCGCAGTTCGTGATATTCTACTTGGCCTGTCCTCATTGAAGACGCCCGGAGACTTGCTGCTTCCACCCACCGATACCTCTAAAGCATTGCTCGTCGACCTTTTCGTGATCGTTTTCCACGTGCTGGACAGGACTGGAAGAAGCGACTTGGCTGTCAGGCAATGACTTGGTGTAGATCTATGAAGTTAACTTCGACTTTGGCCTTGGTTGGCGCTTGCCGCCTTCCTGGTCGGGGCCCAAGAAATGGGGATTGTTGTCGGTTGGAGACGCTGAGAGATATGGCTCAGCACTGCCGTCAGTGGCGCAAATACTGTGTGGCCTATCTTTAGAACTCGTCCGCCTTAAAAATACTAAAATCATCCAAAACATTAAAATACATGTACGGTGAAAACACAAAAAACACTCAGTTTGTTACTGTTCATTATTTTTACCCTCTTATTGTTTATCTTCTGCGAAATTCAATCTACATGTTGTTGCGTCAGCGCCATGTTTTTCGCACGCTGGTGTTTTATATATATATATATATATACATATATATATATGCTACACCAAACCAGTTAGTATTTATTCTTCCTCCAAATACCAAACGAATTTAAAAATTAGACCCATACCAATACGTATACCGGGTAGACAGGTGCGGACTGGATTCCGTGGACCACTGAAATTCAACGGTTTGGAGGTGGATTAGGCTACTAAGCGAGTCAGTTCTACCTTTTTATAACAGTTTGGTTTTGTCTAATAGGAACTCTCTGTGTTCCGAGCGTACCAAATAGGAATGATTTCGGTTGACTGTGAGAGGAACTGAAAAGGTAAACTGGTTTGCCTTGTTCATTTCTGTCCTTCTAGCTTAACGAACCAGCTTGCTAAGGTTGACAACCACTGAGCACCTACACTACGACGGAATCCGGACAAATTTTGTTACATTCCATCTCTTGACACTGTGCAGTCAGTGTGAATAAAATGAACTCATTCGATGAATGAGCGCCCACGCGATTTTGCGTGGTAGGTAGAATAGTCTGTTCGTGACACTTTACTAAGGAAACGTGACCTATGAAGATATGGGGCACAGTCGCATCTCACCCTTCCAAGCACTGTACATACATACTAACTGAATCTTTCACCGTCCAGCTGCACTAGATGCCGGGTAAGTTCTGAGTCCGTGGTCTGAACTGATCAGAAGAAGTGTGAAATAGAATATAGATCACTGGCCAAGAACGGCTACCGAACACTTCCCTTAGTTGCCTCTGCTGTCTCCCAGATCACCTCTCCCTATCAATCTTTCGAAGTAAATCCCCTAAGACAACCCCATACCACAAACGAACCTTGAACAGTGCTGATTTATTGATGAGGTTAAACAGGATCCCCGGAAGAGTTAGCTTATGGAATGAATTTCATGCATCATGTCTATTGATTTTCTTTCTATTCCGTCTTCGGATGGCACACACGTTTGTATTACGTATAGTCAATGCTTTTGTTACTACAACTAATTACGCAATTAGGACCTTGTATGCAAGTTGCGGAATCCCATGAGTTCTGCCCTAGGCAGTTTGTTACACTTTCCATTAGGAAATGGGAAGCATAACCGCGGTGAATGATTAGACCCAGATACTGCGTATGATTCTTACACTGTTCCGCCATGGTTTTTTGTCTGGTTCGACAAGATCACCGTACATCCAAGGAACTGAGCGAAGTAGAATTCTCCGTAGGAATATTGCTGCAGATGTGCGGACGAACGTCTCCTCGCGGACTTGTATCCCGCAGAACAGATCAGGGACGTTTTGACGCAATGGTCCGATTTGTGAGGCACTGGCACATTATCAGACTACGGGAGTTTGACAGAACCTACCCTTGGGAGGGAGTGATTTTTGTTCTGATGAAATAACTAGTACTCCACTGTTGCGTCCAGCCCTTTGCTTCGACCGCAATCCTAAAATAGTCAATTCTGGAAGGAGTAGTTACCGGAAGGATTCGGGCTGTCCTGCTTAGGAGCACGATGGTCCTCCAAAGGAGTGACATGACCGTTTGGCTATCGGAAAATACCTTAGGGGTCTTCTACTCCTAAAATTGTTTATTCTATTTTACTCACTGCTTTCAATTCGGTTCTGGTGATATGTTCCTTGCCGTTGCTGTACATAACGATAGTCAAAACTGACCGTAACTAAAACCACGTGGTATTATACATCCAAACAATTTAAAAACATCTCCTTTGACAGTCACAAGGTTTCAGTGCAACAAAACAGGCAACCAGTGTTCAGTCAATGACATACCAGAAACTACGAAAACCCTAACCAGCGAACCGACAAGTGTAGGCTCAGTTAGACTACCGGGTTGGTGTCCCCGAGATCCCTCCCAAGCAATTTTCGGGAACAGTAAATGATGTAGCGGAATGCATAAGTCAGTGGAGTTTTCGCAATCAAAATTCCTTCTTTTCTGTACAATTGTTCTAGTTACAATTTCTTGTCAATCCTTCATTGTTACTTCGTTTTTAATTTCAACAGATTGCGCTGTGAGGCAGCACCCGAGATCAGAATACTTCCGTTCAATGTTTGTAGTTGGTAAAAACAGGTGGATTCAGATGAACTAAACTGAATAGTAGAAAGTTCAATGTCAGATGACGGAACTGTGAAGAAGAGACCGGGGAAAATGAAATCAAATTAGTATTCTAACTGTTTCAAAATGATTTGTCCCACCACAGTCACCCTTAAATTGCAAAACGGTTAGATAAATTGCAAGAACTATCAAATCAAACGTCATTCCAGAGTAGAATTTATCGTGAAAAAGAAAATTCATTATTCACATCCCGACGACCTTGAGGAAAGGGATGGAATAACAAAATAAGCAAAGTCTAGTAAAATGTTCTCTTTCCGAAAAGCCGTTAAGTTTCAGGGCGCAATTTGTTCCTATTTCGATTGTTCCAATCAGCTTGTTGAATGCACTATTCATTTTTTTTTCATGGTTGCAATTCATTGTTTCACTACCAGCAATAACTACGAACTAAGATACTAATTACAACACTAATTTTTTCCACCACTTTTATTACTGTTTGTTGACTTGATTAGATGAAAATTATCTATTCACTCAAAATAACTTGTTTCACCGCACCCCAACATTTCGGCTAATCACCATCAAAATAGAATTGAGATCGCGAGGTCATTTTTTCTCCCTACACCTCTGGCAACCCATCACGGCAATACACGGCAATACAAATTCAAAATCCCACGTGTCCGCAATGTTTGTTCCTTTTTAAATGGCTAGTTTGTATGGCCAATATTGTTTGTATAATTTTCTATTGCGATTCTATTTTTAAGGACCACGTAGTTTGTTTCAAAACACTCAGAACAAGGTCCGAGACTCGTGTGTCTTTGCGTGTGTGCGTGTGTGCGTGCGTGCGTGCGTGCGTGCGTGGTATGGAGTGGCAGTGTGAAATTTGCAATTTTGCACCAGCTTATGGCTCATGTAGATCTAGTTAGAGTGCCGGTTTGGGATCCATGAGATTACCCTCTAAACGATGGTTAGAGACTGAATGGCATAGTTCGGTGTTGCAATCGATTTCGTTCTTGCCCACGAAATCTCTTCTGCATAGTTTCTTAACTTACTATTGTTCAACTGACCTTTATATTCTTCGTTCTTGTTTCGCTGTGATTAGTTGTTACTGTGAGATAGAAACGCAAATCAGCGCATGGTGGTATAGTGTTAATAGTTCGACAAGCTTCACTAAACTGATTATTTAGCCGTTCAGTCACAAGTCACAAACATCGAGGCTACATGACCATGTAAGGTAGACACTAAAGCTGTGTGAAAAAGTAACATTGCATGATTGTCTTACAGATGGACTTTTGGATCGGTTGAGTTGCATGCGGAACGAATCCACTGAAAATCGGATCCAAATCCTCTAACTAAATCCGGTGCTATTGTTGCAACTTAAGATTAAATGGAACATTAATGAAGCTGTCATTAAACAAATGAGGAAGTGAGCGAACGGAAGAAGTCACACGATCCAACGAAATTTCAAGCTTGAAGCAATCAGCACAAGATTTTGGCCAGGCAACTACGGCGAATAGGGATTCCGTTAATGTGGGGAAATACGTTACTACATGAAAACGCCAGATAGTGGAACCGAAACAAATAGCTCCTTATTTGGGGACGTGAACTGATCCCAGGGATTGAAAGTGGAACAAAACAATTCTGTAGGATAGATATTTGTATGTGAATAATTGAAATTCAAAGCATGCTGATGATGCACAAATGGGACATTTGAAATTCTGCAAGGTCTAGCAATGGAGATGTTAGTCTAGAATTGAGAAATCCTTTGGAATTTCTGGTGCGGTAATGTGAAACCTGTAAAGATTGGAGCTGGGTACCTTCTCAAAAAGTTGCTTCTTTTTGTAGCTTAAATATTCTGGAGATCATGTTTTACCCACTGATTGGCGTCCAGTAATGTCCACCTATGAGTTAAGAGGCACTAGACTAAAGTCGAACAAACACTCGTTTGTGGGCCATCCAAGTCCCATAGAAGCATAATACGTTTGCTCCCATAGTCGGCCCAAGATGATAACGACATGTTCTGCACATGTGCACCCTCGTTTTACTTTATTCAACGAGGCAAGTACCGATTGGAGAATGGGTAGACGTGGCCGGTAGATGACATTAAGGGACATTGTGGGACTGGCTTGTGTAGATTCACTTAAACTACCGAGTTCGGGCCTACGAGATCCCATTAGGCGATGGCTGGAGACAGTAAGTGAGATGGTTCAATTTCACTGACACTGGAATTCTTGCAATCGAAATCTTTCCCCTCTTGCATATTGTTCTTCAATTTATTCCCTTGTACTTGAGCCCTCGTGGACTCCTTTTCCTTCTTTCGCATTTGAGGTGGCAACCATAACCAGAGCAATATGACGCAAAGGCAATAATTGTAAAGAATAAAATGAACTAAATCCTAATCACATGAGGATTCCCGAAAATGGGAAAGAACAAATTGCAGTAAATTTGTAGATTCGGTCCATAACCCCAATTTAAACATGCTGATTGATTCAAAAATTTACTTTGCGATAAAACGTGAATTAAATTGTGAGTAAGGAATACAGTAGAAAAAGTGGATGAAATATATTCAGTGGTTTGCTTGGACGCAAGACCCACTATTCCAGTTCTGTATCCTCTGATTGTGAATTTTTTTATATGAATCAGACCAGGTTACCAGTCCACGTGCCCGGCCCTGACAATGGGTACATGAAATGCTTCTATGGGATATATAGGAAATTAGGTTTGTTTTACCCCATACTGAAGTTGTCCAATCGCGGCTGGAAACCACCGACCGATTTCAAAAGACCATCAAACGGCGGTAAGAGTTTGCGTTCACACTCCCGTTCTCATTGATAAAACTGGGAGAAAAAATGTGGAATTCAATAGGGTTCCCAATAACAATGCCCAACAACCCTAAGTTGAACAGCATTAAATTAGTACGAGTGATCATATTGACGAGGGACACTCAATAGGACCGCCTGTGCTCTCGTATTCACATGCCCGGAGTCTGCCGCTACATGATCATAATCAATGTTTGCTTTGATTTTTTTCAACTAATCTCCTGTAAGTGCAAATATGCCGGGTATTAGTGAAATTGTACTGCAAACGATCTTGTAGTAAATGTTCTAATTAAATTACCAACGGTCCTATTTTTAGGTAGTGTGAAAAAGTTTACAATATTCAACTAATTGGAATCCTAAATGATCTTAATTTCACCATGGATGATATCAAACCGGCGGTTTATTTGTCCCGTACAAATAGAGTAATACCTTTCTCATTTGAATGACCAAATTTGTTTGCCATCCTATAGATTGTGCACGGTCAAGTCCTGTTCCACGGAACACGTCCTCCCAGGTTTTGAACGCACATCAACCTCGTCAACAATCACAACAAGAGACCGTTGTGAGTTTGTATGATTCAGATCATAGAAACACGTTAAAACGAGATCGTCGGATGACGCAACCCACATCACACGAACGCTGTATGAATGTGAGAGGTATTGGACGTGTTTTCGGGCCTTGATGTTCACTTACTAATGCATCATCTCCCTTTTTGTTTCAATTGTTTCCAGGTTAAATTTATTTTATTTTTCTACGTCTGACCTCCTAGGGGTCAAGTTCATTTGGTTCCAACTGCGTTGTGCTCAGTAAACCAATGGATGCTTCCAGTCTCGGATGTCGGAAATGTGAATCACTCTAATCGTGATTGATGTTTGTTTCACGTTTCCAGTCATTCTCCTATGCTTGAGGATAGGCCGTTCATTGGTACGGTTTCAGAACCATCTCAGTTTGTAGGTCCGATATGGCTATGAGGGGACCAGGTGGCTGATGTTCTTCCTCTCCATCGTTCTCCGTCTGATCAACTAATCGCTAATGCGACCGATAAGTGACCCCAACAAACTTCGTGCCGCGACTGAGTCACCACACTCTTCTCGAACCAGATCTGATGGCGATCGCCCAGAGGTTGCAGTAACAGGGCTTTAGACGACCACAGTTGAGCAGGCCCCATTCGTTACTACTTCCAATTCAGACATGCTTTGATCTTGTGGCTAAGTTTCACCTCCTTGTAAACTGTGATGTGCACATAATCAGATGAACGAAATATCCATTTTGCATAGCTTCACAAAACAAGCGCCTACAGGTTGCCCGCATCTACGAGGGGGGGGGTGGGTAGAAGGAAAAAGTGACCCCGTACCAATTGTTACCAAAACTAGTTCGCGAACACGAGTACATGCCATACTAATTTACACAGTATATGGTTACCCAAATCAACGGTGAAGTTTGTTTTTCAATTATGAAGATGAGGAAGGGTCTCGGAGTTGGTGATTTGGCTAGAAGACATACTCCGGCTTCTCGTGTAGTGTCGCACAGTCTGAGACAAATAAACACAATGAGTTTGAGACGAGGAAAATTCCTACCTAGATAAAAGATACTGCAAACATTTAATTATCTAGTTCTTAGCTTGACATCGTTCTATTGCATAAGTGTATATGCATTTTGCACAAATCTGAGTACGGAATATGTGACACCGAAATCGCGGCGAAATATAAAAACGTTGGGAGAAAAATAAGGAAGGAAAATGAAATAATGTGCACAGTTTGGTGTACATTTCATTCTCCATCTCCATCTTATCGGCTGCCTGTAGGGATCAGCGATTCCTCGGAGAGCTTGATACTATGCGGCTGCCCAAACCGAAGTACAGGAGTGACATTGGCGGACCCTACCTGGAGCTTTTGGCCAAATGATCCTTTAAAAACCTAGTCAGGTAAATGAGGTAACATTAAGGGTGACAGTATGCAGCTTAGAACATGACAATTGTGATCCGTGTTCGAAGAGACATTTCACATAAATTATTTTTTCCCCAATTTGCGACTCGTCAAGGAATAATCAGATACGGAAGTGATCTGTCTATCGGCAAGACATTCTAAACGTGGTCTTGTTTCAAACCGACCACGTCTGTATACTCGTCCAAACTGCATTAATCCTACTGGTTTTCCCTAGTGATTGCCCAAACTGTAAGCTGTCGGTAGATGACGGTTTTGAAAATATGCTAGCAATTTGTAGTTCCAATTAGAATGCTGTCTGTCTCACACTATGTATAGGTTACTTGGGCAATGCTTTGTCACAAAACGTCGAAATCGACAAAATTTTCGTGTCAGTTTCTGCAGGAATTCTGAATTTATTTCGTACTCATTTTTAGGTAATTTTTTCTTCTATCCCAAAGAGAAATTTCCTAGTCGCGCTACATCCTGATGTTTATAATTAAACCTTGACCGCAGTCAGTCTCAATTAATCACTCGTAACTGCACGGGAAGAGAATTGCCCATGGAATATCTATGCTTGTCGATAAGTGGCATTGGGGGGTAACGATTTCTGCAGCTGGGTTTGTAATGTGAGACCGTGAGCTGGTGCCAAAATCCAAGGTCGTTTCGTTTCGGTTCGATGAGTCATGCGGCAGTGAGGGCGAATCCAAACTGGGCGACGCAATTGTCCAAATAGCTCGTTTGCGTTCATTCGAATGACACTCCGGCTAAAGGTCTCAGAGGTTGCATGCACAGGAAGCAGGGTAGGGAACCAGCCTTTCACTTTGATTCTGAAACAAGAAAAGTATCTGATTTTCATGACGCATTCAGAGGCGAACGGGAGCGCCGTTTCGAAATTAGGGCGAAAGAAGAGACTGTGGACACGGGAGATGGGAACAGCCGGCTAACAGGCTCAATCCCCCGTGGGCCGTTTGATCATGACAAGTTTGGTTGCACTCGCTTGATTAAGCGGGATAGGATTAGACCAGAGTCAAGACGGCCGACGGAAACCGCCAGCTCTAACGGCCGCACTATAAGGATTGCAAAAGGTTTGTCTATGAATGTGAAGCAGAACTGATAGTGATTCCGTATCACCGGTGAACAGAATACAGTTATTCTATCATAACGGTGTGCCTGTCGAAGCAATCAATTTCGTAGTGATACATGGATTTCCGATTATATATTGATAAGTCGCATGCACAAAAAGTCATTGAGTTCGGAGGAATGAAGTGTGCCGCTTCAGTCTTAGAGCTTTCATGATTCCCAAGGGTTCACCACCGAGTACGTTTGGGCTATCTCACAAGAGAATTCGTGGATGACCCTAAATTCTGATTGTGCTCTATCCAAATATCATTGTTTACCATGTGTGAATGGATTCCGCTAAACACGGTCACAATAATGCAACAATAGGCTTAAATATCTGGAGGCCATGGTTAAGAGTCATTCATGTCAACCCGATTACTATGACCGAGGATTGGTAGTAGGCAAATGAAGGATACTGTAAGAATGTGATGTTTTTATCGAACCAGTAAATGACCTTGATAATTTGCTCCGTCTTCAAGATGAACGTTTTTTTATTTATTCTTTCTTATTTGGCCAACCTATCTGTTTTCTCCCATTCCTGCGCACAAAAGTGACCGCCGCAATGAATTTATCACTCGATATGTCCCAAAATCGCAAAATACCACACCAACTGTCTACACCATTTCAGAACGATTTCAATGAAACACATGCATGTACGCGTCCCAAATGGTTTTTCGCGAACCGTTATCTACTCCGTACAAAATCACATAATCTGTAGTAGACTAGAGTAATTGTCAATAATATCGGTTCAATTTAAAAATAGGTTTTCATTTGTACTGAATACATTGATATTCGTTAAAATGAACTTACGAAGTGCAGTCTGGTGCATGGAGAATACGTTCAGTGCCAGGCCGGTAATTTTTGAAAGTCCATAGTACTTATTAGTGATGATGATGACAATTATACCAATATTAATAATAACTATAGTAATGCAATCATGAACAATAACAATGTGTCAGCGTTATGACTTGATCCAAAACTAATTAGCTTTCTTTGTTTCAATGAACAATTGACCGGAAATGACAATCGCTACAGGTTGTTCTTATGGCTGTCCACGTGTTCCGACACTTCAGGTTATCCTGAGGCATACGCTTCCCAAACAGCGTTGAAATCGGGTTCAAGTACAGCACTCGTAATATCGTTCAAAATGTTATTTAACCCCACTGTTTGGTCTGCAACACTTTCCACAATATTTCGGAACTCTGTCAAAGCTGTTTGAAAATGTCAATCGAATGACTTATTGGGATCTCGTCTGCATAGGTCTGGAACTTGATCCAGCTCACATGGACAAATTTGTATGTGCTCACTGAATGGTACACTAATTATCTGTGCGTTGGTCTACAATCCGCGAGCCGATGTCTTGTGAAACAGAACCATGTCCCTATCAAAATAATTTTGATATGATTCCGAAATACCACGGGAAATGGTCTAGTACCTGTCTCCTTTTCATATTGATTTATGAAGTGTCATTTGAGTAAGCGTAAATGACTTAAAACAGTCCTTGCTGCAATCGATTTGTCTTCGTCTGGTGCAGTTGGGGCATATTTTGCAAGTGACCACTAGACGACTGCTTTGCTGCACGTTGATCTCTAAGATAGGCAATAGTTTGAAAATGAGTCAAGGGGATCAGTCGATGATATAGCATGAAAGTGTGAAAATTTTATTTAGTCTAACTACCTGATTGGAGTACACGAGATCCTCCATCCTAAGCTATGATTGTTGATACTAGGGGTAATAGGGATCAGTAATAGAGTGCTCTAGTTCTCCAACTGATTGTTTTATAGACTATATTTCACTAGTTCTCGATATCTTTTTTTTTGAGCAATTGGTGCTATGAGGCCGTGTCCAAATCAGAGTACTTTCATTCAAGGTTTGTGGTTGCAAAAACTGAATCGAATTGAACGGGATTAGAGAAAACACAATCGGCGATCAGCTAGTTCAGTGTCTGTACTCCGTCGATGTTTACATATATCCCGACTGCGATTTCACAAACCCGAATTCACAGTGCATCAACCACTATCGATCGACTGACGTCTACCAATGGTTGCTTGATAATTAGGAGAGCATGAAAGGCGAACCTAAGTCTGTTTCACGGCAAACGCAACTCTTTCGCGTTTTCTTGTTCACACTTTGTTATCAGCATCATGAACATAAAGTTGCGGAAAATTCAACGACTTGTCTCCCTCGTATTTTGTTCATCTCGTGTTTACTTATCCGACACAACCAATCTGGACCGCGTAGCCGAACAAATGGGTTTTGTGTGAGCAATCCAAATCCGTCTAGTTGCAGATGTGAAGTTCTCACCAATGTCTGACAACGAAGTTATACTGGTGTATGCTTTCTAATCGAGATCTATGCTTCCGGGTGTGAGATCACTTGAGTATGACTCTACAGATGTGTGTGTGTGTGCGTGTGTGTGTGTGCACGTGTTTATGCGCGCGTATGACCATTACCATTCGTCAGCCTGATGGCACGGTGTACCGTTTGCCCGAAAAACCCATGTAAACTGAGCGACAAACAGGACCAAAAGTATTCCATATAGAGCAATGTTCTTCATTTGACTGACGGAGTCAGTGTATAACCGACAAGGAAATTTAAATCGAGTCTTATTTGCATTTTCTTATGTGTATGTGTTCTATCCTTTGACAATCCGGTAATCCATACTACAAGTTTTGAACTGCTATGTTATTCCAAAGAGTTTGGGACCGCCTGCTGTTGATCAGTTCAGCAGGACAGTGAACATTTTTCTCCACTTGCGTTTCACGTTTTTTGATTTGAGAAACCAGTCAGACAATCATTGCAGTCGTTCGTTGGTTAGCTTCGAATTAATTAACCCGAAGATTTCGTTCTCATTTAGAGTGAGCATCCAAAAGTATTTTAAACTGTTTAAATTTACCGAGGGGAAATAATGAGGATTATAAAATAGCATGTTTGCTTTTTAAACACCTTTAACTGACGTGTTGTGAACTCCGGTGATGGGGAACAATCGGAGCCTTCAACTGATATGAGAGGACTAATCGGATGGATCAAATGCTCATGGGACGACGTCAAATCGAAATACAAGAACAGTCTAAAATGATAGCAAACTAACCGTTTTGTGGTTATCTTTAGCTGACCTAATTAGAACTATTTAGGAAGAATTATCAGACTACCATTTTGAAAAAAGTAACCCATTCTCGACCGAATCCGTATAAATCAAGGGAAGCGGTTGATTGTGGTCATAACACTCCACCTGGCGGGAATTCGAATATCATGGTTTTTGTTCTCAAAATGCGGCAGTAAGATTTGTTCGCGAGAGTAATATCGACCGAGTTTAGCTAAATAAAAGGGAATCGAATTCGCTCGCACTTTATTGCGCATACCCATCATACAAAAATAATCTTAGTAGACAAACTTTGTTTTACAAATATTTGCGGCTGGATAGAAATACATCGCTTCTTTCAAGTTAGATGTTTGTTCGAAACTGATGATTTTACATTTTGGCATTACGTAAGTCGTATGTTTGAGTAAATTGTCAAGAGCGATTTCAGTGCAATTCGCTGCAGATAAACGAAGCGGCATAGCAAATGTTCACGGACGTACTCCACGAAAAAAGGATGCAGATTTGTATTCGTTCTTTTGACAAATTATTTGTGCTTGTACATTTTTTTCCATGACTTTAGAGAGGAGGATTCCAAGATGAGTTGGCTAATTTGTTTACTTCTTTCACTGTAACACACTACTACTTCGATGTGAACAAAGCAAAGTATGTTTCATACAAAAACATTACCATAGTAACCATGTTTCGATATCATTTTGTTTAGGCAATTTGTTAATTCCCTTACATTCTAATGAAGTTTCACAACAAGCTCCAAAAAGATTTGTTTTGTTATCCCCGATTGCTGAACGAATATTTTTGCACATGTTATTAAACAGAAGCAAAATGTTTGTCTGTGAACGTCTGACAACCCCACATGTAAAGTTCGTCTTTTTTGGTTACAAACATGCAACAGCCTCGTGTGAAAATTGGAATCAGAAAATCAGAAAAGATTCGATTTCAACAAGAGAAAAGTGAAAATTCAAATTCTCGACAAGACCTAAGATTATCCAAAATGTGTAGAATCCGTGGTGTCTTTGAGCTGTCTTTCACTCTCGTTTCTCTCTCACACTTCATCCGTAAAGGGAGACAAAATTTCCCCGTATGAATTATAACACCAATTGATTGGTTGGGTCTTCATAACGTAAATCGAAGTTCACTCGATGGTTATACGATATCACGCAAACATTCAACAGTTATTACAGCAACCTAATAAGAAGTACCAGAATATATGGATTCCTCACGATTTATTCATCTGATGAATTTGTCCATGTGTTCTCGTACGTTTCTACTTTTTGGTACAAACATGTAAAACCTCTTAAGTGGGAAACTCCTATACAATTTGGTTCCGTTTCGTCAGGTTCCATTGGTCGCAGTGATGGACCGATCGGTTCCAATGAACTAAGTCGCTCGCAAGAAGGATTAACATCCAAAATTACCAGTGGGGACGGACCCAAATCAATTGGTGTGAAAACACAACCTCAATTGGAACAACTGCAAGCCCAATTTGCTCAACACATGAATGAACATAAACAACAAGTGAAAGATTTGAAACGTCAAATCGATCAGTTAAAAGTAAGAAATTTTGATGTACGCAATCGGTGAACACCAGGTTCTTACGATCTGTATATTCCGCGTGCCTTAAAATCTTATTTATGGCGGTCTCCCAGCCTTCAGTCGGTCGTCTCGAACTCCGTATAATCCCAGTCGACCTAATCAAGTAAGAATGATCAAATAGCCACCGGCCATTCAATGCAATAGTTGTTTTCGTCTAAATGTCATAATCAAATGGTTTGTATCAATTATACACAGGATGGAGTAAAATAACCGATTTCTCCCTATCTAACGGGTTCATTGTCCATTCTTTGATCCTGCATATCGAATACTGCTTCCGCTCCCCTCTGAGGGTGTCACAAACCAGACCATTTTCAATCAGTCCGCTGACTAGAGTCCCTGGTGAGATTGGTTTTTATTCCGTAAGCTTCCGAGACGGAGACCCAATTGTAGGGACGTGCATAGAGGTGATTAAACGATCAATGTTTTCGTGCCACAACCTGAAGGTTGCCGGTTCGACTCCTTCCTTCTTTGGAGGCCCACTGTTGGCCATAACTTCCTTTGTGATGATGATGATGTGGATTTAATTTCATTAATGACAAAATCAAAGAGATAGAAAAAAAATTTCCAAAATTTATCCTGCATAGCCTGCTCCGCGGAACTCGTGACGATTGTTTGTTGTTGTGGAATAGAAACCGACAAAGCGATTTAACGAAATAGTCTGAATTCCTTAGCACCAGATTAGGAAAACTTTAACCAACCGAGAATTGTGAGCTAATTGCGAAATAACCACCGACTGCTGACAACGGCGTGTAGTGCCGTAATAAAAGCAGAGAAAAAATGGTCATTTTGTAAACTTTTGCCAAAATAAAGCATTTCGGACGAATGAATCGTTACCACAATCTAGTTCGCGCCAAAATTTCCAGTCCGAGCAGTTCTGTCAAAGTAATGCGCACGAGAATGAACGGACAATGGAAGAATAACCACGAAAGAACGGTTGGAGAAAAACAAATGCATTCCGAAATTCAGCCCACACGGCAAATAAGTGATCAACACAAATTCGGTCGATTCATTAACTGGCTTGATTGTCGCGCATGCATTTTTCGCAAACACTAGGTTGTTGACTTTGAATAGTGCGCTTAGAGAATTTTCAATGCGGTTTAAACAAGAAAACCGGTCGACTTGTGGATCGGTATAGGTACGAATTCGCAGTGGTTGTTAGGACTTTATTGTTTTCCCCAATTTCTATCGCATGGGGGGAGGGGTTGTTTGCTCTCATATCAGAATTTTTCATTATCGCTGGAAACAATGATGGGACATTAAACCTGATCTGACAATCTTGTACCATTTTTAAATATAAGTTCACTCGATCCAAGTTGGTAGTTCACTCGTTCTCTCGAACGAAAGTCAAACTTCTACGAGACACTTTCTACCAAATGATATTTGGCTACGTGAAACATCCGCTGCCTACCAGTTTGTGAAACTTAGTTTTTTTTTGTTTTATTTCGAATGCAAGAAAGTTAACTTGGTCAGGTGCGACAAGTTATCCGTGTGTAGACCTTTTTCAGTTGACGAAAGTGTGTCAGAATTTTTCTTTATAGTGAGAGGTATAAACACGTTTTTTGTACCAGATATTCATACTTTATGAGACCACCTCGGCCTGTTCTCCAAGTCTACCAAAGACAAAGTTCGCAGATAAGTTGGTAGACTCATTTCCTCGACATGCAATTCACCACCTCAACTTCATATTTTTTGCGTAAATTTGGTCAGGAATCGTTTCGTTAATAAGAAAAGAGACGGAATCCTTCCTAGTAACTGATTGTCCAGTTAATCGACACACCCACAGAAGAGAACTGTATTTAGTTTTTCAATCAGCTGAAGTAAAACAGTGGAAAATTTTCTACGTTTCTGCTTATTATTGCTTCCGCAATTTTCTTCGTTAAATCACCGCACTGTTCTGCAAACTAACAAAAGAAAACCCGAGAATCAAGCCAAAACACGAGTTAGGACCAATTCTGTTCCTGGTTATGAACCGTCAGATTATTAAAATTGGACTTAAGTTGGAACGGTTGTCAACACGCTCTGGACCAGTAAATCCAACGGGAAAAAAATGAATAATCCGTCCACAACACAGGTTTGTGAACGGAATAGGATTCACATGACTAATCAACCGACCCTTTCTGTTCTGATCATGATCAACTTGACTGAACATACCGTGACCCAGTGGCCGTTTGTGAAGTAGCACGAAACAAATAGAGTATGGTAGTATTTTCGACCTTAAAGATGACCAACCGGCGGTGATCAAGTGGACCAAGCCCCTGTCACAAAATGTCACAGTTGCCGGTCACTTTGGTGGTAGACGGCAATTCGCTGTCCTCCGACTTGTGACTATACTTGAACTAATAGGATCTTATGGGGTTGGATGGCCCACCAAGTTTCTGTGTCATAGTTACCCGTTCCTTGTTCCGCCGTGTGATGGGGCCTACTGGCTATGGGGCATACCCCTCTCACTACACTCATGCGTGGAACATTCACTAAAAAACTGTTCTGGCTTTCCAGTATGGAAATTGCACGTAAAATAAACTAATGCGTGTATTGGAACTTCCCAGGTCAGAGTAGGACCATGTTCCCGACGATCGCTCAATTGTTCCGAGTCAGGGATGATAATAAGCACAGTTCACCACTCTTTTTATTTACCAGTCGACCCGTGGAATAGCTGGGAAAATCGCAAATCGTTGTGATATGCTAACTATCGCCTTTAACTAAATTCTGACACCGGGTTAATTTGGACATAGCGACTTGAGCACAAATCCACAAAAATTCGTGTTCGACCATATAATTTATTTTTATGCATCAGATCACAACCGCTAACTTGTCGTCCCACTTTGCAGCACGAATGGTATTTGGAAAAAAACAAAACCCAGGGTGAAAGTGTGATTTTGTCAACCCAGAAAGTCTTTTTGTTTATGGAGCAACGTGAATTAGATATTTCGGTTGTGGCATTTTCTACTTCCTTTCCACAACTAATTACAGCTTGCATGTTCATTTGCACCGACCGACAAAACTGAGCAGCCGAATGCGTTTTTGCTTCATGTTTCCTTGTGAAAGATGTTTAAATCAAACGAAACTTAGAAAATATTTCATCCTTTGTCTCGAGACCAAAGGTGTCACATTTTCTCATAAATCTTTGGCGAGAAAGCGACATTCTCAAACTGTAATTCAAAATTTCCTATACAACAAAATTCCTCAGCCGTATCCCATAGTCATAGACGGGCAACAAGTATCGTCCCGAAACGAACGGTTTTCTCGCTTTCTCAATATGTGATGCCATCTCCTCCCTAGAACCTACGCCATTTGTTATCAGATTCCAGATGTACCTAAGGGTGCTGCCTACTTCCAAGCGACCGGCACAAATGGTGAATGCAAACGCAAGATGCTATTAGTTCCAAAGGAGCTCCTTCCACGTTGAAAGTGCAAAGCATCTAGGCAACCGCCAAGCTGTCCAACGCACGCTGATTCACCTGTCCATTGCCGCTCAGCAAAGCAATATCGTCGGCATAATCCAAGGCCAAATCTCTATTCTCTTGGAAAAATTCTACCCCACCATCCAAAGTACTCTGAAGAACATTTTAAAACCACCTGGAAACAACCCTAACGGCTTCAATACCGTTCCAAATAAATCTTTCCCTTGAAAAGACACTGTCTGGCACCAAGATCACTAATCACTACAAACTTCCTTCGCCCCTAGTTTTACTTATGACTTGGGAGGTAGTGCTGAAGAATAAGATGATTTGGACATGTTTTGCTCGCTGCAGGCTGTTCTTCGAAGTGGGTGATGGTTAGAAGGCGGGTAGGAGTGGCCGGTTGATGACTTGGGGGAAAAGTAGAAAAGTTTTGGCACGTTGACTGCTTCACGTAGGTTCAGTTGGACCAACGCGTTTGGGTCTACGAGATTTCCTCAAACGAAATTTGAAGACACTGGGCTATATGGGTCGGCAATGCAACCAGCAACGTTCTTGAATTTGAAGTTTTTTTCTCGTGGACGGTTGTTCACATTATTGCCTTGCATTCGATCTTTCATCATTTCTTAGTCTCTTTTCCGCTTTTGAGTAGATATTGTTGTCAGGCAGGAATTGAAATCGGAGCAAGCTGGTGCAGGATTAATGGTTGCGTAAACTGAAATGAACTCAACGAAACTGCCCGCATCAACGGGAAACTTTATTCTTGAATGTTCAACACGCACATTTCTCCAGACGAACATTTTCCTATGCGAATTTAGCTCACTCAAAAGTGTTCAGTATGTCTTGATGAACCTGCGATGTAACTTTAATATTCCATGATAATGCCACGGACACAAAAGTACATGCTCTACAATACGGTTCCAATTCTCTCGTCCAATAGGTAGAGTAAATCAAGAATGTTTACACGGTAATTTGTTGTCATTGTCTCTAAGTATGAATATGACACGTGGATTAAATATCAAACTTTTCATCCATCTTTGTCGAAATGTTTGATGTCAACTTATACTGGGAAACCACGCTTGATAATTCATGCATCCACTGGAGGTTTTTGGCCTCAAAGACATCAGCCAGCGACTTCAACATCTGCAAGTTACGGTTTTGATCTGATGTAAGAAACTTCCGCCAAAATACTTCATATAGGTGATTTAGCCTGTTAATTCTGGTTTACGAAGAACACTGGTAGTCCAAATGACCAATCCCAAATGGTTTGGCGATGCAATCATACCACTTAAGCCTTCCCCAACCAATTTGTGGTATTGCATTCGTCTCTAGTATAGATGTCAGCTGCGGAACACAACTTCCCACAGTTGCACCGGATTTTACAACACAAATCTTTGGTCAAATAGGCCATGATCGAGTTTCTAGAAAATTTCCATACTTTATGATCTGACATACCGGCGTTAAGCAGTGGACTGGTTTGTTTAGATTCAGTCAGATTACACGGTTGCAGCCCACGAGACACCGCCCAAGCAAAGTTCGGAGACAGTGGCTGATATGGCTCAATGCACCAGTCAGTGGCAAATTTCCATTCGAATTCTTAGCTTTCTTATGTAGTTCTTCTTTATTAATATACGGAAGATGGTTTTCCAGTGTTTCTCGTTCTTTTCTTCTCGCCTTTGAGTAGATGTTGTTGTCAGATAGCACCCAGAGTGCTTTTGACAAAAAGGTTAAAGATTGCAAAATCGGAAACTGGACTGAGATGTAGAAGTTTCCGTTTCTTCAGTGGTCATCATTACGACGAGAATTGTCTGATTACACAAATAATCTTTCGTCGGGTTTTATGAACCTGTCATTGTTAGGTAAAATAAATTTGCTCTACTTCGTGGAAAAATGAATTTAACCTAGTGTGCAAGTCCCAAATAAACTGACTCTCGATCATAGGCGGGATTTTATCCGACCATATTTTGTTGATTAGAAGTTTTTAATTTTCCACATCCCCAGACTTGGTTTTTTGTACTTTTGTTTGTCACTTACTTGTTTTTTTTGTATGGCATCCATTTTCAGGATTCCAACAGGCAACTTCGTTCCGATATGTTACGAAATCAACGAGTTGTTACCGAAAGACTTCAGAGTCTGATGAATGAAATAGATGAGACGAAAAAGCAGAAAGCTGCCGATTCTGTCGAACTGGCCCGACTGCGTTCCGTGATCATGCAACTGGACGCAAAAGCCATCATGTCTTCGACGGCTGGACGATATTCGCACAATCCGTACTCGCGTAACTCAGGCCAAATTGTTGTGGATCGTGAAGGTGATGACAACGGGAATGTAGTGAAAGAAAATGATTCGAATTCACTGTACGATGAAGAAGAGCCTTTGGAACAGGAAAAAGTTACCATCGTCACCGACACTGGTATACAAAAGAATGGCGAATCTGATCACGTGGTCTTACAGGGTACAAACAACACGGTAAGAAATCCAGTTATGGGCCGCCCGAGGGTAGGGCAGCCAATCAGCATTTCACGCAGTTAGGGTGGGGAAATAAGAAAATTTTTCATACCATCTCGATTCATTCCCAGCATTCTAGCTTCGGCGATACCGGCTTCGGTTTTCCAGTCTCAAGCGAATCGTAAAGAATCTTTACCGTTTGTAACATTAACTTATGTGCGAGCCCATGCAAGCTGAGAAACGCACACAACCTGGATAATCCTCTTCGATCCTCAAGTACATACTGTTTCGGTAAAGTTAAATGCAAGTGTACAAAAACTCGGAACTTCATTCGTCCTACCCATCTCTCATATTATACCCCACCCACCCCCACCCCCTTAACCCATTGCCGTGTTTAATTCATTCATTGTTTTACCCAACACATCAGTTTGTGCAGTATTATATGCTTTGTTGAATACAGACATGCACATGCATACAAACACACAAAAAGTGAGCATTTTCTGTCGTGTATTTGTGAAAATGAATGCTCACAAACGAAACCGACAAGTGTCGTTTCTATCGAAAAGTTGATAATAAAGTATAAATACAAATATCAACAACGAAAAGGACGTACTACACGAGGGTCACCGATCGAAACAATTTCAATGAAGACTTGATGGTAGATTGATCTTATTGTATTTGGTTTCCTTGCATCACATTAATGTTGCTCAGGCATCTATTGTACTAACTCGTATTATCATCAATATTCTCACTGCACTGATCGACTTCTGGTCTTCACACACACACACACACACACACACACATGAAAACAACTTTCATTGTTCGTGTTTGCCCGTTCAAACTTTTATTCTCATCACTTTTTGTCAGACTGATAAAATTTCATTCTATTTTACGATCCCTTCTCTCCTCTGGACTGTTGTTGCACTGGGTAGATCAGAACGTGAACAATACAGTCGTTGCTATCATGTTGAACAGCAGGTCACATAAAGTCAACTAATGTTTGCCGTGGAATTCACCCAAGAATCACGGAACCGACATTTGACTGCTTATCTTTGTCGAGTATTCTAAGCATTGTCGAAGATTCGTCAGTTGAGGCTAAGCGCATGAAAATTAGAAGAATATTATTAGTGTTGTCGACTGGTAACCATGTTTTGAGAACACAGTGTACTGTCAGAAATGAAGCGTTTGGAACATTATAACGGGAAGATGGATGAGGAATGAATTCGTGTTCTTACTAGGCCTTTGTAGGTATATACATCTCGGTGACTTCATATTGGACCACTGATATTGAACTGCCTGTCATACTAATTGTTTAGAATCGTTCACCGTAACCAATCCTCTAATCGATTATTGAATGTGTCTTCAATGGTTAATCGGTTGACCCTGAAAGGTCATCGTTCATATCCCAGGCTTAGTTCAAAGTGACCCAATAATCCTCGTCGCGAGAACACAAGGCTGTCGCTAACTAGGCTGGTTTCCGTTGGCCAATTTTTCTCGAAAGATAAGTTGACATAGGTCTCATACGGATGCTTCGGATCACCATGGCCGACTATTCAGTCACCACATGACTTCAGGTGACTATTAGTAAAGCATAAACCCACGTGGTCTTTTCGCGACAAAAAAGCATTCACTTGTGTCCATCAAATAATGAGTACTAAACTCAGATTATAACATCTGGCGTCTGACGACCAGTGGAATAGCACTAGTTAGATTAAGCTTTGGTTGGACGAAAGACTGCATGATTTCACTAATCCCATGCCCCTCGGGATTTGTTGTCCTGTATCAGGTGCTGATAGGCGTCCTCCAATCGAGACTCATCGTCCCAGACAATTCGGAAATGTTTTATATGTACGTGATCCTGCTTTTTTCTAAAAAGCACTAGGAGTAACAAGGAGCCGCATTATGCTCGGTTGTAGATTGGTACCTCCAGGCCTCGCCGGTTTTCGAACAGTAATGGAGCATTGTCGCTAATTTGAGATTCAAACGGTCAATGGTTAGGACAAAAACTCGGGGCACGAATGCTATGCAATATGCCAACTTCCCATGTCCGATAAGAGGTGCCGAAAAAAACATTTTAAAGGAACTAAAAACTTATGTTGTCTTCTAAGAAGAGCAAACAGTAAGTGAAAAATTATGGGAATCCATCAAATCACCTCATATTTTTACTTCTATACTTATTGGAAAGGTCGGTTATGGACACGGTAATCAGCAGGATGCTTAAAAAGAAATGACATATTGCGTTCTAACTGAGAATGGGACGTGATGACGTGATGATTTACGTGGCCATCTATTCCAGCTAAATTTTACACCAAAATATTAGCAGGATTGGTTGTATCAGTAGGCCTGCAAATAGACTGGTTCGTTTAGGCTTGGTATTCGTCAACTGACCAATCGGTGAGAGTCGATATCACGTGACTCACGTAAAACGGCGCAGGTGATCAGTTCTAATGATATAGCCACATTCAAGTACGTCCATTCCATTGACACACTTCACTCTGACATTTTTGTACTAAATGGTATCTACTAAAAGCAACAAGCAGGAATGGAGAAAGGTTAAACGTGTGCCAAATGGGACCCAATGCATAAAGAGCAGTCGGGCATTACAAGGAGCTGAGTGCCTCCCTAGGACGTTTTTTGCGGTTGTGACGAGCACAAGGCCAAATAATGTTACAAAAAGGCACAAAAATTCACAAGTAATCAGTTCAACTAGCCTAACCACCAGAAACATGTGCCATGTCGACGAAGAAAGATTTCATCAAAGTCGGCGTTCGAAAGTGCAGGTCACATTAAATGTCCACAATCCGTCACCACTAAAATGATGAAAATCACTCGCACGGTTGATGATTTCTCTAAGAACAGTTTTTGCTAAATCGTTTAATGATCTAGTGATGGGTAGTGGAATGGAACTATGTTGTTATTTGTGCTCTTCTGAGGCCAATGACTTCCCAAAGTGAGTCTCATTTTGGCTCATATTTGTGCACAGTGCAAAGTTTGCTTGGGGCTTGACCACAAACTTGAGCCATTATTTTGACTCCAGCATTGTGCATCCAGCGATTTACCCTCAACATTACACTACTTATCTTCATATGAACCCTTTCTAGCACGGCATTGAAAATAATACAAGCAACTGCATTCCTTGCCCCTACATGGACTCAAAAAATTCTGACGTTCGGAATAAAGTTTATTAGAAAAAGCCCTTGGGTGTTTTAACACGTAGTTTGTCCCGCTCAAACTGCTCCCCGGTTGATTTGATGCAAACGTTTCCGTACTTAACTACCTACTTCTAAGTTCACACAAACCCCTGCAATATGACCAGTTTCCTTGGCCATTCAGGCACATCGTCAACCATGCACGGTAGTCTCAAACCGGATCCATACAAACATCTTATGTTTCGCTCTCGATAACGAGGATCGAGGTTCGCTTGTACATGTGAGCCTCCGAGTCTTTCACGAATATAGTGATCTGCACTTTCATCAAACTACAGTGACGAAGAGAGCACTTCAAATGAAAGATGACATGGAACGAATAAAGAGACAGTTTTGCTGTGAATGACATGGTATATATCCCAACTGTTGCAAACTTTGGCTTCAAAGAATGATACTCTTGAAATTGCATCTATGTCCCACTAGTTCGTCTTTAAGGCTTCTTCCTCCCCAGTTTTACGCAGGAATTTTCGTAAGGACCGGTGATCAAATGCTTTTGACCTCTTGGTATTCGCGGATCGCATTGATCAGACGTCATCGCCTTAGATAAGTATAGCAACACATGTGGCACGAACTTCTGTCTAGAGGCTGAATTCAAAGTTCATAATTTATACAAGTTGTGACCGACTAAACGCAGTTGTTTGTTTGACGATTTCATTGTACTAAAGATCCCTGGCGCTTGAACAAGGGAGCAACGGAGTAGTTATATAGGCTAAGTTTATTTCATCTTCAGAAACTGTTTCCAATCTGTCATGGTTGCCTATTTAAACAAGATTTTATACCGACAGACGTGGATCAACTTAGCCATATCTCTTATATTGTTACTATTATTTTAAGTGGTTAATGTTCCTCCTTTCTGGAAGCTGCCATTTTTTCTGGTCACAGCTTAAGACCTCCATCACCGTGAGTCTTTTCGTCACGGTACCATAATTTCAAGGTCTCAGGTCCGAGTCCCTGTTTTTCCACCTTTGTTGATGTGCTTTGCATTACTGAGAGGTTATAAAAAATTGCTTTACCCAAGATGACGTGCCTCCCATAATCTGAAAAAGAGCACCAACTAGCTGTTTTCTGAAAGGCTACAATTTTCTTCCATTGTTTATTTTGTTACGATTTTGGTATTGACTCCGTCACCATTGCGGTGAGTGTTTTCCTTTCCGTCCCTTTTGATCCGCTGGAAAATCTGCTGTTAATTTGTTCGCTTCATAGTGAATAACGTGGATGAATGTTACGTAGCGAAACAACCTCTTCAAAAATATTTAAACGTTTCCAAGCGTTTTACAAGCTGCAAATTCTATCGATCACCAAATGTTCTCCATTAATGTGTTAGATGAACAGATGCATTGCTTTACTGAGTTATGAATTCGTATTCCATATCTGCTGACACGTAAAACACTCTCTATCGTGACACGATTGTGTAAAACGTCGGTGCTAATCTTCCACGGATTTAGAGAGCAATAAATCCGTCGTAGAATTTTGGCACAAGTATAGGTGTTCAGTCTTGGATATAATTGATTTTATGTAAACAAAACATTCGCTCGGCATAGTTTATTAGCTTAAACCGTAGCCCTGTTTAGCTGAGCAAGATTTCTTATTCGATTAATTATCCCATACTTAATGGTATCAAATGATATGAGCACTTCGATTTCACCGCTTCACTCCCACGATAAGAGTGTAGGCAGTCAAAGCGGCACTTTGGTGACCTTGAAGAATGGCTCCTTTTGATGTAATTCAAAATCTCCCCCAAAATCATCTAAATCAGTATCTACTAATTAAGTATCTCACTGAACTAACGCGCCAGGACAAGAAGCATCTGTCAGACATCATCAAGCTTCAAGTTGTGATGTAATTTTTTCATGTAATATACCCTGGGTTCAAGTGCGCTTTCGTCCGAAACCAGTCTACTGAGGATAACGTATTTATTAAATTACGATAGAGAAGCGTGGTGATTCTCTTCAAGACATTGTAGTTTCTTCTTATTAACTGATTTCTTGCAATCAAGAGAATATCTCCACGACAAAATTTCTTCATCCAGAGTGCTTTCTTTTTTGGTCCGTTTATTGAATTTTTCATCCTGTTCGCGTAAGAGAAAACAGCTTGGACGGGAACAAGAGAGCGGAATAACTTTTCCGTAGAATGTTATTCCGGGAAGTTTATAATCGTTTTGCAGCTCACACTATGAAATGAATCCATCGACAAAATTAATGGGTAGCCAGATTAAAACATTCAAGCTCTTATTAGTCATGTTTCCTGTTTTTTACGCGTTTTATTGGCACTTTATATTCGCTGATACTTCGAATGTTTCAATATTATCCAACACAATCTGGACAACAGTACATGATATAGCGGTAATAACCTTTGTCACAACCAGGGGAAGGAATTTTGAGAAGAACATACGTATTTCGATGGTCACTTTCGGATGTGATTGATTTCCCCCATAAAAGATATGATCTTAGCATAGGTTGTTCATCTGATATTACGTGGACTGGTATTTTGTTTGGCTTAAAATATTGGAAAACCTAAACATAAATTGTTGAAATCAGCCAGATTTTTCAACCGCTTCATCATCCTTTATGATGAGGCAAAAAATGATTTCCCTATTCACCATTCACTGCCTCTGTGATACGATGACGAAGCAAGTAATTATCACCGAGCGCTTAAGTAACCCTGAAGCAAGGTCATCTCTGGCATAAACCGAGATCCTACCTAAATGAACCCAGTTCACAAATAATTATCTTCAGCCTGAAAACACGGGGTTAATCACGGACAGAACAAAAATTAGTGTTAAAACAAAACTAATTCGTGTTTTTGTCGGACTAGCGAGTTTGTGATATATATATATATATATATTACTGGATGATAACGAGATCTACCAACCAGTGAAAGGAAATCCAGTCAAAGAACTTCGAGCCAAAATCAACAAAAAGCTGAACTCTTTCAGAAAAAGCAAGAAGATCAGCGATGAACAGTACAACCAAATAAAGCCTACAGAGGGACCCGTCCCCAGGATATATGGACTTCCTAAAGTCCATAAACTGGGGGTGCCGCTTAGACCCATTGTCGCAACGACAATAGCACCAAAATATTAGCTAGCGAAGTACCTGTCTCCTACGTCCTGCCACCCAGGACATAATGCACGAGAGTTCTTGCACATTCTGAACAAATCAAAGAACCTCAAGTTAGAAGCAAACGAAGCTATGGTCTCATTCGACGTCACATCACTGTTTCACAAATATCCAAGCCAAATGGCACTGGAATTAGCATGACCCCACTTATGGAGAAGGACTCCACCTTAATCAGATAGACAGCCATGTCCAAGGACGAGTAGTAATGCATTTTAATTAGAATTGTGCATGGAAACATACCTACAGTTCAAATGGGACGATATAAACAAATACAGAGGAACGCCCAGTGGAATCACCGACTATCTAGTGCTTGTTAGGCGATGCAACCATGAGACAATTCGAGACAAAAGCAGTTCGAAACAACCCGCCCACGCTTATTGGATCCAATATGTTGATGATCACATTTGTTGGTGTTAGGAATAAAAGAATGGACCAATTTTCATACAACAACCTAAAGCGATTAGTGCTCGGCATAAACACCAAGGTAGGAGGAAAAGACTCGACCTTCTACGTTTTATCGACGTACTAATTATGAGTTAACTGAACGGGCGCATAGAGGCAGTCGTCTACAAAAAACCGACGACGACGGACAGCATACTCAGTTGTAAAAGCACCCATCCAACCTGCCACCTAAAGAGCTGTGTGGCGTACCCATGTTCCATTTGAGCCGGACACACACTGCAGTACATAAGCACGTACGGGAACAGAACAATCTAGGTTGTTCAGGTTATTTGCGCGTCAAATGATATCCAAAGTCTTTCATCAATGCCTGTATTCATAGAAAACAGAGGGCCAATACTATGAGGACTAAACCGATAATGGTACTTCCATACATACGGGAAGTATGCGAAACGGTCGAACGCATCCTACGTGCACTAGATATCACAATCATCCACAAACCGACCGGCACCTGAAGATCTACTCTACCCTCAACGGAAAAAGATCGCGGTCGACCAGCAACGACAATCAGGGGTAGTTTATGCCAATTCCGGTGCCTCGGGTGTGACAAACAGTATGTCGTGAGACAGCAAATAATTACGCGCACGCTTGCTCGAACATTGCCTTAGCCCTACGATGCGCGATGAACCCACACTCGCAGATATGGAACCACTGTGCACAAACATGTCTATGAGCGTCAACTCCATCAACAACGCAAAGGTAGCCAGCCGGGCAAACAGAAAAGGGGGAGCGACTAATTCTCGAAGCCCTCCACTCGAATGACTCGTTCAACCGGCATGTCGAGATTGACAAACATTACGTCACCTTAACAAGACTCGGATGCAGAATAGAGACAAACAGACGGACAGTGCACAAAACCGAACGGAACTAGCGATCCCATTCAATCACTCATTCACGTTTGACAACGAGTTCTAGTTTGGATCGAAACGTCACGATAAACGTATTAACTCAGTGTACGCCTTCTCAACTCTCTCTCTCTCTATATATATATATATATATATTCCTGATTGTTATACTCAGCCATCGTTCCGGTGAAATATGACGCATTCGTTTATATATATATATATATATATATATATATATATATATATATATATATATATATATATATGGATCACCAAGTAGTCTTTCATAAATTCATCGAACAGCGTCAGTCGCTAACTATCCACTGGAAACCATGGATGCTTTGTATTGTATTGTATAGACTTTTGTGTAGTAAAAATAATGTCGCATTTCAGTCAAAAAACGTGAGGGTAAAAAATAAAAATAGGAAAACATTTACAATTACCACCTTGTAAAAATGTGAAAAAAACTCATTGAAGAGTAATCAAAGCACATTATGATAGACTGCTGAGGAATTCGATTAAAACACGATCATGGTGCTTTCAAACCTTCACGGATTCACTATCAGTACTTTGGTTAGCCTATGCACACGTCACGCAACACAGGCCAGAACATTCTCGTGATAGCCTGCGCAGACAACCAGCCAACTGGAACCGCTGCGACAGGTAGTCTTGAAGTTCAAACATCCCTCGAAGGCCATTGGACAGTATGTCAACCACCAATCAAGATATCTCCAATTCTGAGCATAAACCTGTGATCTGTCGATGCACTTCAGAAACAGTTTGTCAAATCCACTAGAAAATAGTAAAGCTACTCTGAAATATCGCTCGGTTGGCTTAATGAGATCTCGTTTGTATACGTCTGAAATGAGATCCAACCTAAATGGGTACATTTCGGCTTATGTAAATTGAGCCGGTTTTCTGTGCATTCTAGTGCAATATGTAAACCGATAACAATTTGAGTGCTCTTGTATGATCTAAACCGATTTTGAATAATTTTAAACACACTCGAAAGTTCTGAAATACTTTCCAAAATAAGGCAGGACAAAATCGATACTGACTCTATCCGATGAATTATTGATGGATCTATTTTTTTCTTTAGACTAGCACTTGGTGCATCTTGTAAGGATGCAATGGTGCAGCCATAATGAAGTTTCCCGAACGATAAATTCAAGCAATATTTGACGAAATTCCCATTATTGTTGACATACTTGCGAGATTAATCACACATGAAGGTGACAAATTGTGTTGGAATGAGTTTAATTATTTCATTTGTGTGTAAACAAAATGCGTACGCAAACACACACGCACACACGTGACGTCTGTTGGCCGAGGATTGGGCGACTTACAAGGCCGAATTTGTAGCCAGTCCAAATGTCGAACAATGAACAAAAAGCAGCAAGAGTTTGGGCAACAGCTAAGTGGGTTCAAATGAGACATAAACTGTTGCATTATATCTTTCAAAAATGCTATTTTAAAAAAGTGTTTTCGGAGAATCAAGTACAGAACTTTTCTTGTTATCTGCACATTCTTGGACGTTGGTGGAAACGTCAGTCTTGTTAATACACCTCTAAAAACCACTGTTTTCGCCACAAACTTACAGTGCTTCAAGTGACTAGGTTCGAGATCTTGTTTAGAGGACTTTCATTGTTGCTGCTTCGAGGAATCAGTGGCATTAGCTCAAATGTAGCAGATTTTACATTTATTCGTCGGCCACTCTCCTAAAGATATTATGAATTGATTGGTTTATCAAGATGTTGACTAAGTACTGCAGTATTCCATCCCATGAGAAATTCGGATAAAGCATTTTCATTTCGTGCTGATGAATTCTCCGTTCCCACAGAAAATCCTGCTGCGTAACCTGAAGACAACGAATGAGTTAGCACTTGAGATAATTTGCAAAATTAATCCGTATTTTTGCATTTTGCCATCAACTGGATTTCTTTGTGTTACACCACTCTTGTATCACGTACTGGGACACCGATCTTAGAAAGTGTTGTTCGACTAACCTGAAAAGGACAGAAATAGAAAAACAAGCGTGAATCGAAGCCCAGGAAGCGTACCAGCCAGCATCAACAATTGCACAAAGGAAATCAATATGGCGGTATCTCGGATACACGCTACACTTTACCCTCGAGATTAAAGTCGCGAATGTTCATGTATTACTGCCTAAACCAAAAATAGAAGTAATCATGCAGATTTGGTCATGTCTGATGTAACAAACCAGTGTCTGTGCATGCATAAGCACACATGTACATACCTCAAGGGATGCAGTTATAGACATGACTGGGCACTGGTTAACACATTCGTCAGTTTATTGGACCATATTAACCACTGAACCTAGTGTGCGTGGTGGGGATTTGCGTCTTATGACATTAGAAACCTAAACCTGGCAAATGAGAACCTCATTAGAGCAGGGAATACTTTTGCATAACACACCCAAAGTGACGGGAGATGATAGTTAAATGAGTCCATTGTGTCCACTGAATATTGGGTTCCAAGCGCAAGTAGTTTTCCACGGTTGCGAACAGAATGGATTTTCAATCCGAACTTAATAGTTCCGTTCCACTTATCCGTATCAGGGAAAATAGACCAGTACCATATGTCAAACACCATTACTTGTTGACTCACAGTCAAATCACCTTACCATTTCAAAAGTGAATTTAGAAAAAATAACATTCAAATGAGAAATTGTTAGTTTAATTTGAGAACAAGCTGCAATGGAATTCTGGCTTTCCCCCTCCCCCCGCGGTGCATCTCATTGGCCACTAGAACACCTCAGTCACCAGTCCATGACAAATAAAAGAAACAGTCACACTGACCGACCAGAAGCCATTTGATCATTCCCACTTGATTAAGCACGGAGCGAAATGATTTCGAAACAAGACGACCGACTGAACATGCTAAATCTGGTGACTGCAATAAACAATATTTTTTTTCTAAACAGAAAGGTTTCGTGAGGATATCTTACCAAAACCGAACGAGAATGCTCCGGTAGGTTAATAAACGACATCCCATGCTTAGAAGCTATTAACTGACAATGTGAGGAAATTTATCATCGCTTCGAATCGTTCACAGTCCAGTCAAGAAGCGATACAGGTAGGAAAACACTGGTATTGTTACTTTTTAAAAAAAGTCGAATAAAAAGTTCATTTTGTTCTTAAGTTAATATGCGAAATTCCCTGAAAAGGTTTGCGGCACTCAGAAGTTTGTCGAATATGGAATTCATATTCATGCCATTCATATCTCACTGGAACCATCATTTTCAACTACATGAATGTATCTGATGAATTAGTTCATACACGAGCTTTTTAAATTTAAGAAAACTTAGGATTCTTGGACTTTCCATCGTGTACCTATTACAATGTCTGCCTTTCAATAGTAGTATTTGAAGTTGGTTACAAAAATCACCGGAAAAATTGCGAACTGTTACGACTATAGCGGTTCAAAATTGAATTATTTTTCTAGCTTAGAAAAGTTATTTGAATTGCTAATCGTCTGTTGTCCGAACAGTAACTTAACACCAACTGACTGTTTAATCCCTTGTTAGACAGTGCTGTTTACAGTGAAACCGCATGGGTGGAATGACCACGTAAATACGGGGAACCTGACCAAACAACACTGAATTTGGAGGAAATGTCGAGCCACTTGCGGTCTCTGAACATTTACCGGAACGGGTTGGAAAACGAAGAATCAAACTAATCACGTTAATCTGGTAAACAGAGACTAGAATTGTTTGTCATTTCCAGTTCTGATAAGATCTTTCGATCTCCTGGTTTACTCGTTAGAACTAGACCGAATTCCGATTGGCAACTACAGAAACGGTACCGATCGTGGACGAAGTGGGTGTGTTGTAATTTTATTATGAAGGAATACAAGGAGTTGAGAGGTAAACAAGTCAATTTTCAATCACTCGCAATCTTGCTAGTCCATAACATTAAATGTGACTTAGAATAAGTGAGAAGAGGATTGGTATGTTGAACTTAGGATAGTGAAATCTTATTCTCCTTCGTCTATCTCTGTTTGATTTTGTTTGGTCCGTGTGTGTGTGTGTGTGTGTGTGTGTGAATATAACGTGTATGAAGCCGATCTTAATAATTGCAAACCGAATTTAATATCATGTATTTGGATGATCGCAACCGACTGCGAAGAGGATGACTAGCACGCAGAGGAAACCTAACACAGTAGTCTTTTGTACAAAAAAGAAGCGACAATAATGAGAATACCTGCATGACAACCGAGATCACAAAGGTGAAATGAGAGCCAAACAGAAGGACGGTCGTGATAACAAGATTTCGGAAACGTGCCTGTCACTAGACAACAAACCAAATGTTATTCGTATGTTTATTTCCATTTGGTATTGGGAGAACTTTATCCGTACAAGTAATATGCCTACCCTCGTTCACAAAGATAACCAGCCCCGAGACAGCTTACAAGTAAAGTCAATAATTGTGAAATTCGTGAAACTTTTAGAATAGACTGACGTCACCCAAAATTGGTTGAATAAACCCACTCAACCAAGTGCCATCAGGCGTAGGAAGACAAATGATTGTGTAAATTTGCCTCGATTTCTCCGACGAACTGATTGTTTCACAAATTCCAAACCACATTATCGAAATGGCAATGGATTTGGCAAAAAGTTAACAAATTTGATCAACTGAAATGAACTACACTTCGTAGTTCTAAACTCAAACCAAAACTAAAGTACTAAACGTGATTATATAGATCACACAATGCTGAACAATAAAAAAAATACAATTCTAATGGCGTCATCAGATTTAAACTTTGTCGGAAGATCAAATCAGTTCTGATTTATCACCAGTGTCGGGGAGAAACATTTAGGCATCCGAACACAGTGTAAGAGACGTCGATGGGCTAATTAGCCAAAGGTTTGGTGAGCAAATCGATTGTTGCTCATTGTGCTTTTTTGGAATAATGGTTCGAACCTCGTTTCTAACAAACACTTAGGATTCCAGTAAAAGTTATCATATAGGACAAACGGATTTGATAAATACGATCCTTAACACCTCCGAAATAGGCTGATGGTGGTGGGATTCAGGTGGCTCACATCACAAGGGACTTCCGGTAAACCAGGATTGTAACAACTAACAGGATCAGTACGTGAATCTACTAACTCCCGTAATGAAATCAGAAAAAAACCCGAATCGTTTGAAGGTTGGCTTGTGCTGAAATATCAGAAGACTATGCAGCAAACTTGATAGAACCCGAACAAAACACTTTTTTTCGTGTGCCCGAATAAACTAATAGTTGAGGGATTCAATCTGAAACGGAAGCGCAAGTCACTGTTTGCATGTACAAAAAATGCAACGACGGAACGCAGTGTTACGGAATGCGGCATTACGGACAAGAGTGTTAGACAACTTCAAAAGGTGCAGCACATTGTCTAAGCCCCAGGCACAAGGAAACACGTCAAGACGTGGTTCGCAGTGTGTCATCGACTACGAAATATCAAACTGATGAAAAATTCAATGCTCTTTGAAAATGCCAATCTTCTCGGTTTTTCAAACAACATAGGTCATCGAAAATCCTACAAGTTCAGCATATTTGAGTAATTAACATAAAAGTGAATATTTCGTTTCAATGATCTCGTTTACTTAACTAGCCGGATAAACACTTTACGAAACTTAGATTTTGAAAATGATATGCAATTTTGCATGTAACTCAGCATTTATACCGAATTTATTGTCTCAAGCCTCGTCACTGTCGTCAAATCTCGTCCGTGAACAGCATGTTCCAATATTTTGGATACTCAATGGAAGCAATTACTTAGATCACGTTCAATTCCGAAATTCCGCTAAAACCTACGTGAATCGCGTTTTACACGATATCGTCGACAAAAATGAAAAAGGGAATAAAGTAGTTCTTTCAAACTAACACTTTGGTTTACACGGGACGGAGGGATTTTCCATTCTCACGATAATCGCATGAAAGAATTTGTCGAGGCCACACAAAAGGAGGAATTTTTTACTCAAGCTGTCGTGAACATTTTTCACATTTTTGAGCACTGTGAGTTAGATTCGATCAAAGTACATAGACGATAGTTGAACATTTGAGTGCAGCTGACCATGTTCAAAACCTGCCGGGTTAACACAAGGATGTACTTTTCAACGGATCATCATTTATGTCTGCTCCCATCTTCAATTCGTTTTGTTCACGAGTGCTTCTACTTGAGAAGGAATACGTAACTCGAGTTCTTATTTATTCATCAATCTTTTATTTGTGTGCCCCAGTAAATTGCAATACAATTTTCTTTTATCTTTAACTACCTTCTATCATTTTCACCAAAGAAGAGGTGACCAACAGACGGTTTCCTAGTGGGGAAGTTGGCCGGCATTTTCCGCCTGACCACGGTCGGAGTGTCAAGCCTTCTTCTTGAACGGATTAGAAACTGTTTCTTCGGGTCATACAACGAGGCCAAATTGGAAAACTGACAATCAGCAGTATTAATTACTAATCGTGGTCTGTTCAAATGCTGATCCTTACTGGCATTTTCTTTTAAATTGATGGCTTTCCTGTTACCCTTTCTGTTCCTTCGTTCGAATTCCCAGATGGCACTGATCATTCAACCTTCTTCTCCTCTACTCATTCAAAGTTCCGATCATTTGACAATGACCCTTCGGAAACCATCGCACATTCCAAATCATGGAGTTGAATTTCTGAATCGAATACGGTCTACTACCAACTACTCTGCGCTTTCAAAGCACTACGTGCCCATTAACAAAAATCCGATGTCCGGAGTCAGCTAGGTGGAAGGCTTACCAGCCGGCTTCAAACACCAAAGCTGTTTGAGGCAAACTGCAAACCGGAAATTTCCGTCCGCTTTGACCAGATCGCTCGGTGATAGTCATTAATACTCAACAGTACGTACTCCCTATTCCCCATTACTGTTATCTGGTGATTGTTCCTAGTTTGTTAAGAATTAAATTCCGATTATTGAGTTGTGATCTCAAAGTGTTAATCCAGACTTGCAGAATTATTTGCATGTTCTTACTGGAAAGATTTATGACGAGAATTTATTGGTAACATGCTGTCTGGTAGCGTCCACTCATTTCATATTGTTTTGTAGTGGAAAAGCAACCGGAGCTTTTTCGCCCGATGTAATTATTTGCGCTTCGCATCAAATTAATGCTGAAAACATATACAATCGATTATTTAGGCCTACACGCTTCAATTAAGTTACGTGAACCCATCGCTTGTCTATCCGCGATGCTCTGAGGTTCGAAATACAGGTATCCAAACTGGACGTGAGACTGGACGCGTAAAAATCAATACACACTCTACAGGCTTGTTTGTATTCAAGTCGTGCTTAGCTTCACCTCTCCCCTCCTAAGGACACATTTTGTTCTTATTCTTTAGCATCTATCCGCAAACTGGAATTCGTTAGTATTAATTAAGACGCATGATCTAAAAAGTGACACTAGGTTATCTAAATCGTTTGGAACTTGATCAAAATTTCGTGAGTAGATCTATTTAATTTGATTTTTCTTATCCCAATGGTTGTTTTCTTGGGCTTCTTTTTGCTAAATTTTTTTGAACCTACTGCTCAAGGTCAATTAAAAAGGCACAAACAAATTCAAACGCGGATGCGAATGCATTCAGTTGTCACAGTCAGTTCGTTATACATACACTGTCATCGTTTCTACTGAATCCTGATCTATGTCAGCAACATTGAATGTCATGAGTGGTCAGTGGGGGTTTTCATTTGTTACGTTTAATATAAATTGGCCAGAATGACCAAATATGTTTGTCTCATTACACTCGGACTTAATAAACCAGTCGTATTCCCGGGCGAACTGAACTCTAGAAAAGAAAATTTTCACACGTATTGCTTGAGTGAGTAGGAGTTTCTCACTTTCAATAACCCTAATTCCCATTGAACCATGAAGCGAATTTGCGAGCCTACGGCACATTGCACAATTCGATTGCTCATGGGTAGGAAACCTCGGTTAGGATTCGCTTTGTCCACTGGTTGCCTCCATTATGACATTAAGAGCGCTGAGAGAAAAGTCTTCCTACACAATACACTGAAAATGGTTGTCTGTGAATTGTTTGGGAGTGGCCATAATCGGTTTCTAGTTTTCCGTTTGTTGGTATCGTTAACTGAATTGAGTGCAAATAGAATTGGTTTTCCCATTTTTCGCGGTTTGAATCGCTTTTTTAACGGGAATTCAAGAACTAATGGTGCTCTTGCAAAACGACCGACAGTAATTCTCAACACTTCAAAAAGCAAAGCTTCCGTCTATACACACAAGAAGAAAATAAGCGGACACTATCAACTCGGACGCATTTTTCTCCGAGCTAGCAACAACATCTTGAGTAATTTTGAAAATCTGTTCTAGTCTTAACTCTGGCTGTTGACTTTCGTCAAGTTCCGATGCCTGAGCTTGACTTTTACATTGCAAACGTTTCATCACCAGTCGAGGTCAGTGCGTCTGCCCAGTTGATGACTGTTCTCCTGTTTTCTAGGCCGGTCTTGACCTCGGATTGATCCAACCACCTTGATCTCGTGACAAGTCGTTTACTTTTCCGTTTGATCTCTGTTAAGTTGTCGTTACTTCCACTTCGCAGTAGGTGAATATTTAATGATGCAACGTGTTTCGCTTAAATTATCCAGCCTCGTGATTGAGAGTCCGTATGGTTTGATTTCCGACTTTCTCATTTAGTTGAACAATTTGTTCTTCATTTCACGGTTCACGTGATACGATAAGTCTATTAACTGAATGATTTTCACACATTCAGAATGGAAATAATGGCACACGGGTGAATGCATTAGACCAATCAAGTGAGTCTTCTACTGTCACGGGTCAAGTTAGCAGAGATCAAGTAGAAGAACGAATGTGTAGTTGGCAGATCAAGACCGTCAAAGCGGGCCAAGATCATAGTTAATGGTAAATCGATAAAAATAGGATAGTACTACCATCAACTGCGCACATGCACTGCGGATGGTTTAAAAGTCAAGGTTATGAACCGGAACCTGACAAAAACCAGCAAGATTATGCAAAACGAACTAGGCGAAGAAAAACATATGTATTCCAAAAATGAAGTGGCCATTTTGACTTCGAATGTTGCAAGTTCTGAAGATAAATAGTTGTCACAACAAGTTTAATCACTTCTGTAAGCATAGCAACGAAATTCAGTAGGAGGTCCTAATCCGAGCGGCATTTAGCAAGGAAATGACGAATAATAGGGGTAAGTCAATTATTCTGTTGCGCAACTACGCTTGTTCTTCGTGACCGCAAATTTACCTACAGACATCTTCAAACATTAATCCCTCATGAAATTAAAAAAAACAGCATTTCATTTGCAAAATGACTGTTAGACAAAGTTGTCTTACATTATATACTACTTGTCCGACCATCTCTCATGGAACCTAAATAAAAATCAACACTTTTGAGTGAGTGAAGAATAGTGTCCGACAAAAATGGGTGCAGTCTTAATTTCTAGGTTCCATTCAAGATGTTAACATTGATAATGGAAGTCATATGACGCGTGAAGAATAACTGCCAAAACGTCTTTGTCTTGGAAATATAATTAGCTCGTCAGCGGTGTCACGTTTTCCACAGATCGGTCAAACTTCAGTTGGAATCCTTAAGGTTGAATGCACGCATCCGGTATACCACGCATATTCCATTCGATCAATTCATCATTCCATATAGTGTTCGATTGCTGGGACATGCACCATTTATGCAAGGTGTTCAAACTCAGTGACTAGCTATCCACCTCAGCTACTTCACTTCGACCACAGATAAACAAACAGGCAAACACCATGGCTTGACTGCCGTGCTGAAAGGCGAATCTCGTCGTTTTATGGGGGACCGGTAGAATTGCCCCCGGCGATTGCAAAAAGCAAACTAATCATAGGCCATTTGTTAGACACGTGGATACAAGTAGCTATGATCCATTATCTGTGCTAGAAACTTGTGTACAGTTAGAATCAAAATGTCAGTGATAAACGAGAGAAAAAATTTCGTATATTCCCGCTGGACACAAATGTTTAGATTGCCTTTAAATCCGAAGGAAACTTGAAAGACCGTAAAGTCCGGAGAAGACGTCAGGCTTTAATAAATTTCTATCCAGTACATGAAATCCAGTGAGGTCAATGCATGAGCTGTTAACCTTACGGAAACACGATCTCAGAACGATTGGAAACGGTAGTCCGACCGACTTGCTTACGGGTAATTCCCATTGGTCTATGACGTGACCAGTCGTGATCAGGAACATTTGCGCATTCGTAGCCCAAAGTGAACTGACTGTCTGCCCATTATCAGGGAAAACATTTGTCATGTTGCACGAAATAGAGGCACATTTTTCTGTTATTCTAAAAATGTCTGGCAAGAAAAATCGGAATATTCTTTTCATAATTCCTAAGAAAACGCCAAGAGTGATACCTTGCGGCCGGTTAGTCCAGTCACCTAACGTTCGTTTTTGCGGGCATCTCCAAGTTTCATCACATCTGCATATGCGACTGTAGTCCGGAAAATTGACGAGAATAATGAAAGGAAAGGCAGAGATGATCGAACTTTTCCCGTCGTGCTTGTAATGAACAAAGGAGCCCCAAAAAATCAGTTCACATTACATTTTTGTGGTCCGAAATTGACTTGATGCCAACGAAATGCCCAGCACTTACTGGAGCGGAAAAGGAGGACTGGAATTTTCTCAGAGCACTCGGTAAGCTAGCCACGTACAAGAAACAGGTTAGTAAAACAGACCACATTTCACACAGACTTTTTATTTTTTCCAAATATGGTCCATTGGATGGGTAGAAAGTCAGCCGGATAAGGTCCGGACGTTTGGAAGTGAAGATCGCGGTTTTGAATCCTTCCACTGTTAGTCAACGTTTACACTTAGCAGAGATCTGCTGGCCACGGACCCCTCTTGAAAATGATGTTCATTGTTATTTCACTAAGAAACGATAAGGGATATATATATATATGCACATATATATCCTTCACATTTGACAACGAGTCCTATTTTTTATCGAACCGTCGCAATAAACGTCATAACTCAATGTACACTTTCTAACCTTTAAATATATATACGTATATATTTGAGCTGATCAACCTCACTTAATCCCAAGTACTCATCAGCAAATGCCATATTTTGTTCAAAGTTCCGCGTCAGAGAAGTACAATAAACTCGCAAAACTATAGTCCCTAACCCGATCAGCATAGTCGAAATAGAACGAGGAAGTTACAGAAGGCCCGTATCCGCCGGTTAATTACATTTGTATGATCAATAGAAATTTTCGAGATCATTAAGACATTCTTTCAAATGTACATAATTATATTTAGAATTTGCCGATTTCGGGTTGCATTTCATCATGTGCAGACAAAATTTAAGTTTTTGGTACCATTTGTTACCGGAACTAAGTGACCGTCTGCCCGCGAGTATGGCAATAGCCTGAAAGAAAGCAGATAGAACGCAGAAAGCAATGATCAACGAGGAGAATGCGACTGAGCAAGTGAAATCAATTTCCCGACTAGGAGTAATTTGTGGGGAGAAAATTGGCGAATAGTTTACTCGACAATGATTCCGTACGATGTCAAACAACTGAAGGTAATTTGCAGTCCGAGAACATTCCACCTGGTGACTCAATTAAGTGAACATAATAATACAACAGCATCCGAGTATTACTGTTTGTGGCAGTAGTAGTAGCAATAGCATTATCAATTGTAGTTAAAGTGCTAATGATAGTGGTTGCAGTAACAGTTATATTAGTGATAGCGGTATTAGTAATAATCGATTTGGTGACAGTCGCTAGAGTATCGTAATAGTGGTATTCGAGGTAGCAGTTGCAGTACAATTATTGGTATTAACAATCATAATAGGCGAAACAATAGCAGTAGTTAAAGTATTGACATTGGTTACATTAGCAATAATGATAGTCGTAGTCAGAATAATACTTGTGCTAGTCATAAAAGCCGTGGTTGTAATACCATTAATATTAGTAATCGTAGTAATATGCGTTTTTATACTGCTTATGGGGGCAATAACAATACCTAGTAGTTATTACTGATAAAAATCTGAAGTGAACTTCACACATTTCCAACTGTGTAAAAAACCCCGACGTTTATTTCAAATCAGAGGGCTTCAACACTTCAATTTAGAACAAAACACCACCAACCAGTTTGCAAACCAATGTATCTTTTCAATCCTTCTCTTCTGTTCTCTTGTTCCTCTGGCAGGTTTTCCCCCAGGAGCTGTCAATTATTAGCCGTGCGTATTTCATACCACTTACAAAATTGCCTATTAAACTGATGTCAGCGCCTATCCGTTTGTGAAAAGTTTGCTCGCAACATGCTTTCAGATTCCACGCATTCTCTGCACAACTATCTTTCAAAGTGTCGCTGTCATATTTCAACACGATCCGCTTTTCGTTCCATGACATTTAGAGTGAATATCTACGAGAATTTTGTCCAGTATTTGACATGTAGTTTGACAAATTGGGATCGAGCTTCAGTAAGCTTCTGAACAAATCCATACTAAATGCTCAAATCTTTTATCCACGAGTGCTATTTTTTTCGTTATGAGTTCAACTGCCTTCCTATTTTCATATTATTATTAGTAATAGCAATCATAACACAGGCAGTAGCAGTAGCATCAATAGTAGCATAATTACTGGTGACATTAGCGGTAGCAGTAGCATGAATAACAAGTGGATCAAAATAGTAGTAACAGCAGTATTAGTGTTGACAGCAGGATTGGTACTACTAATAGCACTAGTACTCGTAGTAATAGTGTCAGCAGCAGTAGTATCCATAGTGTCCACAGTAGTGATAATAACAGCATTAGTATTAATGGTAATAAATGTAATACTGGCAAAAACAGCAAGAGTGGAAATAACCGAGACATTTGAATAGATATTAGTAACTTTGGTGATAATCAAAAAAGTACTACTAATAATAATGGCAGTATTGGCACTGAAATTAGTAATGGTCGTATTATTATTAGTAGTGACAACAGTCAGGGTATTATTGTTCGCAATAACTGAAGTAATATTAGTGGTGTTAAGATAGTATTATTGACGTTAATATTAGTTTTACCAGTAGTAGTGATAGTAATAGTAGTATTGGCAGTGATAATAGTAATGACAGTTATGGCGACAGAAAGTTAGTAATAACTTAAACGGTGATTAGGCTTTAGTCTTGCCACTATTATTGGTCCATTTTGCAGCGTTTGTTGTTGTATTTGTCTTCACGGTTTTGTCATTAATCATCCTAAATGAGAATTCCTTTTGACAATTCAACTGTGCGATTGCACGTGTTTTCGGATAAAAAAAAATTGTTCTACATATGCATCTCATTCTCGCAGTGCATTCTATCACGAGTGATCCCAACGAACAATGGCTGGTCAATGGACGCAATATTGCAAACATTGCCCGCACATTAGGCAATACTACACGAGAAAATGGGGCAAAGTTTTGGAAAATATTCATGACGGGTTCATGAAAGAAGAAACCTATCTAGGCAGAAAATGGTTTGGCATCATACACCGAGTTCTTCAACCTAAGTGCGATGAAGCACTGATCAGGGTCGGAACGCGCCAGAATCCCAGTACCCAAAAGAAAAGCTTTGCTTGATCGCATCCATACTCGCCGTGTGATTTCCGATTAGGCCTGTATTCTACCTGGGGCATGGGAATCGACCATGGGGAATACCGGCTCCCTCTGATAAGAGGTGACCCAGTATTGGACCGAAAAATTGTCAACTCCCAAAACGTTGCAAACACCCTGATTAACATCGCTTCTTCATCCGCCAAGCCCCCGAGATAAGGAGTCAGCTGTGAACAACTGTGATTTCATTCAGGACTCGACGAACCATAGATTGTGGTCAATCGTTGAGAGCTTGGAGTAACGAGTTAGAAAGCATATGTCACACAATGCAATGCCCTTCAAAAAGAAATGTGACTGTTTCTTTCTCTTGCTTCTCCAACTGCTCCCTCATTCTCCATAGTTCCAACGGTACCAATTTGCATACGCGTGCTCCTGATAAGAATAACAATCAAACCATGCTGGATTTGTTGCACTCTGTGAAGGAAACAGTAATTCAATTAATCTTTTGGTTTGGTGATTAAATAAATCAAATCAGCTTGATTAACCTCCGTGGATAGTTGTTTAGCTGTGACTTTCATTTTTGTTTTTGTTTCTTTTTTGAACGATAGGTGCAGAAGCTTCTGTGGACATGTTTTTCAGCTGTCTGACGGCGGAAATGATTTTTCGTTTCCAACAGCTTTTCAGCTGGTTAAAATATCCACGTAAAACAGATTGAGGATACTAAAACATGACAAAAAGGTTTCCATGCATTTGTTCGTATTCCTGTAATTACAAGACAATATATATGTCTATAATAACGAAAGAATAGCGAAATAACGTCTACGGTGAGTACGGTTTACATCAATCACTGAGTGTATTAAATGGATCATTTCGTCAAATCTGATTTCACACATGCAAGAGAATGTAAGCGAGGTCAGGGGTCAGGGCGTCGGAACAGACTATTAGCGGGGCCAAAACAACTGGTTGGAATGAAGCATGCATTCAACCTCAGGAATGTTCAAGGTAGGACACTTGACAACTCTTCGTTTCCTTGAAAATTACCACTGAGCACATTGAGAAAACACAAGTTGGAGAACGGGCTCGTTTTCAGTGATTCGTACTCATGCCATTACATCACTATATATATATATATCTTCACAAAATATTTTCACTATCGGAAGGATTGGATTAGTCATATACAAACTCTTCATTTCCTGATCCATTTGTTGGAGATGACATGAAATGCGTTTATCACATCCGCTCACTGATCGGATCATAAAAGGGATATAAAGATACCGTGATTGTTAAAGGCTTGGTCGTGGGACTGATACGACCAGTCCGCTAAGGACAAGCAAGTGGGCAGGAGCACATGTTTCAAATTATCCGAACCGACGAAAGTGATCCATTCATGTGGTACGGTATATATTCGGAGATTGCCGTAAACCATCGAAATTGTAAGCCATCAATCAATCCTCTATTGTTCAATCATACACTGATTTCCTTTAGCCGAATCAAATTTGATTTAAAATGAACATATCTCCCAACTCCCGATCTGGTTTAAAATGTTCGTCGTATTTTCGAGCGGAATATGATAAATTTGTGGTCAGAATTGTTCACAAGCATGGCAGAAAGATGATGTGGAAGATTGCTTAGTGAGAACCTGTTTGGACCAATCTGTTGCTCGCACTGTAGAAACCTGTCAAGCATTTTGTACGCTGTAACGGTTGGAAACAGAAAGTTCGTTAGTACCTTCAATTGAACAGCAGAATTTTCAAAAATTTCACAGTTCAGTTTGGCGACAGATCGTCATCAAGTTACCTATGACCGGTAAACTTGGTAATGAAACTTCGGACTATGGATTTGCACCAAACCGAGGTTTGAGTGTGGATCAGTCTACCGGGCTGTTTAGCATCTGACTACAAAGTTTCTAAAAAACTACTAATGATCATTCATTAGAATCTCATTTGAATCGTTAGTAACGTGAATGGATGATAAGTCCATTTAAGAATCGTATGGTGATCCGTCGGAGGAATTTCGTCGATCAGACAAGGTTGACCTTCAGAAAGAGGACACAAGGCCCGAAAGTATTGGTTTTTCTTTTCAGTAGTATGGGCGGCAATAACCACGAAACCGGTCATGTGCTTTAGCAGAAATTTTGTTTGTCCATCCGTATGAGAAAAATACTACTGAGAAGCAAATTACCACTGTTGTGATAAGTATAAACGACCGTTGCTATGCGTTTCATCCATAGCTGGCAGACAACTGTAGTGGGTCGTGGACTACGGTTATCCGCGTGGTTACACGGAGCCGCGGTTTTTACAGCCCTCCCTCTCCGCCCCAACGCAGAAATAAAAGACAGATGTCGTGATATGTGAACATTTTGTACCTCTATAGTCCGTCCTTTGCGTGGAATAATTTGATGCCTATGGAACATTCTTTTATCCACTCTTATCCTTTTTAAAAAGGCTAATGGATAATAACATTTCTCAAACACTAATTCCCACAATTTACTTAGATGAAATTTGTATTTTTATTGGCCCCAATCGTTTCATCATTATTTTAGGTAATTTTAGCTTTGTTCGCCCACTTTTCTGTCCCGTTTGACGAAGATACGAACAACACTTTAGGGTTTTTAGACATTAAACTCGTGAGGGGTAAGCTGGAACATTGCAACCGTTCATCTCACAGAAACGAGACTCAGAGCGATCGATTTTCAAACTTCGTTCCCGTCAGCTACAGTAGAGATTTGATGGCAGCTCTCTAGTATCGAGCTAGAAATACCTGCTGCCCCGAACACGCTTGAAAACGAAGAAGCGTTTCTTTGGAGGCCAGTGGAACATCATCTCGAAGTATTCGTCGACTTCCGTAGCCCAAATAAGCCTAGACGCGATCCGCCCTATTGGGTCCCAGCGAATCTCATCCACCTTAGACTGGCGTATAAATGTGACCAATTCGTGAAATATATATCACAAACTGGACGTTCCCGGACGCGCAACTTCAACTTCTAGGGTGCTCTTGGAAGATGAGCTTGAATAGCCGCAAGAATAGCCTCTTCACGAATTGTGCTTCGCATGTCGTTTGTCAGTTCATATTGCATTTTCTTTGATATATATCGACATAATGAACCGACGGCTTTCACGACGGGTACCTGATGCTAGCGCAAGCTATCTGATATTCAGTAAACCGGAGCACAGGTTCATTGATCGAGAAACATATAACTGAAAGCAAATAAAACACTGACCAAGTATATTCTTTCTAGGCGCTGTTGCGTAATAGCAACTTGGAGCAACCAGCATTCAGTAAAACGTCATCCAGTCCACTATAGTGCGCAAAAGAAAGAAGCTGACGCAAGCAACTCATCTTCTATGAACTGGATCCCAATTTGATAAGTGGGAATTTCCAAATCTTCATGCTTCCCAAAAATCTCTGTTCGTCGGATTGTTTTCTTCTAAAAGAATGTCCTACAAATATCAGACTGTTTTACCCTTGCAACGAACAAGAGTAATACGAGACGTGAATGTCTCAGCCTCAATATTCCCGCAATCTTGATGAACTGGATAAAAGGAAAACGGTGTTTTAAATCCCAATTTGAATACTCTGCAAATGCTTTTTTTTAGCTTTTTGTGGGTACCTGTGTTTGTGTGTGTTTGATAAACAAGTCCTAAACGCGCTTTGAAAGTCTCTGTCGAGATCAGTCGAATCCACCCAATGACTGGAAATACCGAACACCGTGAACTGGATGCCAATCCGGGAACAGAACCGGTGTGTGTGTGTGTGTGTGTGTGTGTGTGTGTGTGCGTGTGTATGAGTGAGGGGGGATTAAGAGAGGTAGTTTGGGTCGAATGGAATCACATGATCAGACGGTCCTCCGGGAGTGAATACTGCAAACAGAATTATAGTACTGTGGATAATGCTTTGAAACAAATAAGTTTCATTAACACTGACGGACGCTTTTTACCCAGTAAAGGCCTTTTTCAGGTGGCAAAAACTCGTCACATATTTGACAAAACTGACTGCCAACTGCGGTATACTGCGTGTTTAATTGGTTAAACGAAAAGTGAGCTGCTTCGGACCACATGAGGTAATTCAACTTGATCGTTGTCCTTTGATGGATAGAGTGGCACCTGAATCGGACCAGCCGTTCGTTTATTGGGAGACTGTCAGAGTGAACAATTTACGGGGGATAGAATTATGGGCCAAATGCTAGAAATGCACCAAGTGAAGAGTAGCAAGATTTTATTGTTAAAAAGAGATCTACTCACCCCTACTTGTTGTGCACTAGCGATTGTGGAATATTTAATTCGTCGAAATCATTCCCAGAAGCAAGCGAGTCATGTCAAACAGGCGATGCTCTAGGTAACTCAGAGGGAGCGATTGTTGCAGTTTTCTCTTAATGAACCACAAAATTCGGGCACAATGGAGTGGAAAATTGTGAACACAAAATATCACTTGTTGCCAGATCAGCGGAATATTGTGAATGGAAAACCCTCGAGTTGTATCGTTTTATCGCAACTAAAACTACTTGGGAGATACACTGTCATTTTGTAGCAAGAACATCCTGTTAGTGGGTTCGTAGATCAATGTCTGGCTGGGATTTTCAATACTTATGATTTGTACTGGAAGATGCACTAGACTCGGTTGATTTTACTGCTTGAACTACCATGGTAAATTGACATGGTGGCCATGAGAACAGCAATCTTGAGTTTGGTTACAATGAGCTCACATAGCAACTTCTGACAGGACCGGGGATGTGAAATTCCATTCTGGCTTTGTTACTGGATTTGAATTGTTTGTTGATAACTTGAAACCAGCGTAGATGACCTTGACATCAGCTGACACATTCATTATCACATCAGCCTCCAGGTTCAAGTCACCCAAACTAGTTCTGAGCACTCAATGAGGCGACAGTGTACCTGAAGTGCACTAATCATTCTTTGGCCATGATTCTTATTCGGATGAGTGCCGATCGACAGAGAAGAATTATTGGCTGTTTGCCCCAACGGTGATTCATAGAGAACTGCTAATTACCCCTCCCCCCAACCGTCGTGGCATGCACTGTACCAACGTTGTCCGTGCTTTTCAATCCAAACACAGTCTACCATGTCGATATTCTAATAGTCATGGTAGCACGATAGTTTGTGTAAACAAAGTTTCATCCAAGGCTGCATGGAAACGTAGAACGCCATTCCGACCAAATAAACCACCTTTTGTATTTGCAAGAATTCATCCTTCTTCATTTATGTTGGCCGAGCTTCCAGTTAATTGTCAGAGTATGAGAAATATTTCCAATTTGGTGCTTCGCCGCATTGCTGACATTAAGTTTTTTGAGATAAATTTGATGAAGAATACGCAGGGTTCATTAGGTTTCAGGTTTGTGTGCTAGGTCTTTTAAACCGAAGTGTAACCTATCTAGATCCATTTCTAATACAGCAAATGCACAGCGCATGGATCTTTCTTATCTCAAACAACGAAGTTCAGTTTGGCCAATTTTGGTGCATTCAGTTAACCCGCAGAGGACTGCATGCGCCATTATGCTGGAATATAAGCACTTCTTCTGAGCAGAGTTTAGTGTTACTTTTATTGTAAACAGTATGGTGTGGGAACAAAGAAACACAGTTTTCACGAAATAATTCACCATGTGATATCATCACTCAACTCACGATAAAGAAACCATGGAGGCACTGTACAGCTGTTTCATCCTTGTTAGGATAGGCGCAACATCATGTGGTAAAGTTGAACAAACCATTCACAGCCTGCCCGGTAGCGTAATGGCTAAGGCGTTCGACTCACAATCGTTCGTCCTTGTTCGGGTTCGCGTCCCAGTTGGGGCGCGGTGGATATGCACTGCTCATGATTCCTAACAAGGATGAAACAGCTGTACAGTGCTTCCATGGTTTCTTTATGGTGAGTTGAGTGATGATATCACATGGTGAATTATTTCATGTAAACATTCAATCTCCTACTACTAAAATGTATCGAGTAATCAAGCTCTGTAGGTCATACCCAAAGCCTTCGTCGTACTTAGGCTACCTGCAGAGAAGTCATCTATCAGTAGGGGTCGATCGCTGTGAGGTAACGGACAGTAACC
>LUCM01004665.1:27368-38331 GCA_008360955.1 Fasciolopsis buskii | reverse complement strand
TGGACCAGAAGGACTGCCGCCATCCTTTTTCAAGGATGGTGGTTAAACGTTAACACCGGAGTCAATGAAACTCCTGGGATCAAGCTGGGCAGCGGAAGAGATTCCTAGGGACTTATTTGGGCCGATGATTGTACTGATTGACAAGAAGGATAATAAATCCTCATGTGAAAGCCACAGGGGAATTAGTTTGATGAGCACTGTATCTGAACTACTCGCGGGCATTATCATCCACCAATTATCTAGTATTCACGAAAGGTACATGTACCCTTTCCCGTCCAGGTCGAGATTGTAATGGTCAAATTTTCACTTTGGAACAGATCCCAGAACATAGACACGTATTCCATAGACCCAGGTATTTTGTCTTTCTGGATTTGAAAATAGCGTTAGACTCAGTTGATCGCGCAGTACTTCGACATTGCCTCTCATGGAAGGGTGTGCCAGAAAAAGTCATTTCAGTCATCCATTTTTTTGTGTTGGAACAGCCGAAGCCGAATTAACGTCTCCGATGATATTTCACTGGAATTCATTACGAGAAGTGGCGTTCGTCAAGGTTTTCTTCTTTCAATTTTCCTTTTAAATTCGTCATTGATCTGTTTGTGCAGACAGTTGTATCCCCATGTAAAAATGGTGCCATTGATGTTTGGTCCCAATGAACTGTCTGACTAGGACTATGCGACGATTTTGTGCCACTGAGTGCAGATCCAACTAAGTCACCGGTTTTTTCGACCGTCCGAACGATAGTATACGTACGTTTGATATGCGTTTTGCACCTTCGAGGTGCAAAATGCTGTTGCCGGACTGGATTGGCTCAAAGTTGAGCCTTACCCTTGCAGGGGAGCAACTAAATGAGGAGATATCTTGCCTGGTGATGACATATCGGACGGAGTGTCTTCAAGCATTGACTGGTATTTGCTAATTTGAGTTATCTGTTGCATACCCGTGATATCCGGTCTTTGATCATATGTTGAGTATATAGGGCATCGGTGAAGTCATAATTACTCCGCGGCTCCTAAACGTGGCCGCTAAAAACAGGAGATATACAATGACTTTTGGCGTTTGAATACTGTTGTCTTCGTAGTACGTACTGGTAGAATATGCTAGGAGACGTTAGGCCTAAGGTAGTGGACCCCAAGGTCCAGTTTGTAGAAGAGGTACTGAGTCAGAGTAGATTGAGATGTTTCGGACCTGTGTTGCTCATGTCCACAGAACGCTTACCTTGTTGTACACTGTTCATCGAGGCAGATGATGGTTAGGGAGTTGTTCAGGGTAACTAGTCGATCACGTGGGCGAAACGTATGAAAACTTTAACCAGTGGACTGTCTTGTGAACGTGCAGTTAGGCTACGGTTTAGGGTTCTCGAGACCCCGAACACAGGTTGACGACAATGAGTGATATGTCTTAGTGCTGCAGTCAGTGGCCTTTCTGTATTGGAAACCCGTCTTTTCCTGTATGGATCTTCAACTTACTATTTCGTCGCCAATCATCGTTCTTTTTTTCTGTTTGATCAGATGATGCTGTGAGATAGCAACGACAAACAGAGCATGTTAGTGCAAGGCTGAAGATTGTCCAAACTGAAATGAACTGAGGGACGGCTTATTCAATCAAAATTAGAAGATTGATGAAACGGCAAGAGAGCATCGAATTCTCATCCCGAATGATAACATTTTGTTTTCGGTTTATTCTTTGGAAATGGCCAGAATTTCCGATCGTCCTAATAGAAAAGTGCAGACAGTGACGTTAACTATGAACAAAGCACTAATTTTTTACGCTCATTTGAATTTTACTACTGCCCGAATAACGTACTGCGTGTGATTCTCATATGTACTCGCACAGATCTGACCAAAGAATTCACTTCAATGAGACCGCAGCAAAAAGAAACAATATTGGATAGAGCGAAGAGAAAATGAAGCCTTTATCTATGGTTCATCGTATGTCAGCATTTCCGGATTCATATTCTCTACGACCCGTTGGATACAAGATCTATGTTTTCCTTGAAAGTCCAAGCGGAAATGGGGGTCTGCGTTAGGGGATCTTACATGGATGCTTAAATTTAAAGATCTGTTTTCCAATGCGCCTTAATGTAACTGTATGTTCGAAAAATGCTGTAAGCTGGGATCCCGTTCTGGAAACCAGAGTTCTCTAATGATTACAGAAGGGCCGGTAACTGGGTATTGGGCCTAATGTTTATCAAGTTAGTGGAGTTCCATGCAGGAATCGGTGTTTGGACACCAGTGATAACAGAAATTGAACTTCTTAATGTAAACAGAAGTAAGCAGAGAAGCACATGCTTGAAGCACAGCTGTTTTCAGTCGTGAACCCTATTCTTCGGCCACCAACAGCTAACAGTCTAGGAGTTTCCGGGTTTGTCATTTTACAAAACAGGAACCCAGGAAGTAGGGAAACTACTCAGAGTAAAATAACATCCATGTGAGTGAATTTTTGTTTGTGTTTGCGTATCTATGTATACGATGTGATCTGGACAGGCAACACCCCAAGGACCGTTGCCATAAGGTGATTAGCCAACGAGTATCACTCGATTCTCCCGGTGAACAATAAGGCTTAAAGTTGTGCGTTTGTACCTACGTGGAGACTGTGAAAGATGGAGAACGTGTGATGAAATTTTCCAGTCACTATTAAAGTCGACTGAACTAAATGACTGCGTTATGCATCAGTTCAACTTTTTGTATGTGGATAGGAATTAACGAAATTTGCGAGCGCATCAATTACCATTGTTTGAGTCAAAAATCTAACTCGTAATTTCGAGAAACTGTTCTTCCTAGCTGTTGTGTTATTTGTGGTCGTTCAAATTATTCGGTTAGAAGCTTTTCAGTGACTTTAATGGTGACCAATTCTACACTGTGGTGATACTCAATAGGTGGGACGTAGTAGTACTAAGGCAAGAGATTGACAGCATGAGTAAATGCTGATGAGGTCAACCGCTTGCAGCACAAACTGAACCCACAACATGTTCGACCAATTCTCAATCGTGCCGAAAGTTCTTTGTTGTTGACGTACAATAAACACTGTGCCTGAATGACCCGAAACCCGACGGATTTATTTATGAATGAATGCATACACACGCGCATGATCGGCTATGGTCAAGTAGGTAAGGTTGTAACGTCTTTACTTGAAGGTCACCGGTTCGAATCCCATCAGAGCCGGTCAGCTTTCCCGTTCAGCAGCCGTCTGTTAACTGCGGCAACGTGCATTGTAAATGAATTAATAAAGGAGATTAAAGTTAACGATAAGGCGATCCCCTGGTCGTCCGGGTTGGGAACACTAAGTTTCAGCAAGCAGATGTACGGGAAGATGGCAGAGTAAAAATCACAGTAATCAACTGAATCGGGGTTTGGACTTCGAGACCTGTAAAGAATGCTCATACGGTTTTGCATGATCCATTCTGTGAGTGTGTTGTCTATCACACTTGGTATTTTAACCATCGCTTGCGAGATCCTGTGTAACTAAACCCGACAATCTAACTGAGTTAACGCGTGTCACGCCACTGGGCTAACTTTTCATACCGTTCTGCCGTATCGACTGACCAACCTGAGCATGTGCAGGACATGTCCGAAACACGTCAATCTATTCCTAAGAATTTATCGACGCAAGTTTTACAGCTTGTGTGGATGCAGACTATCGAACGAGTTTCGACGGTCCAAAAACAACAAACTTTCGACCTTTAAAGAGGAAGCAGATACGTCGGGTTGTTGTTGGCGACCAAGTGGATTAAACAACCGTAACCCCCAGAATGGTAAGAGGTTCGAATCCCAAATCCACTGTTCACTTTAATGGCAGATGGCGATTCGTTGCCTCCCGTCTCTTTATCACACCCGACCTAATGAAACCTTACGTGGTCAAAAATATTGACCCCAAAGAGCATTATACGCGTTAGTTCATACCTTCAGGACTCCAAACCGATTGTAGATAGAAAGCGAAACATGAGATCCAGCAGAATCACTACGAATGTTTGGTGTGTATCAGCGTGACCACAACAGTACACAAGGATCAGAAAATGCGGTCAGTCTAGGTGTAGATATGTTGGTAGCTAGTGAATGTTAGGATGCACAAGGAATGAAGAACAGTGCGAAAATTCGTCCTTTGATGTGGTCGCTGATTGTCGTGACTGAAAGCACTTACAGCATGACGGTTAAATTACTTCATTTGTTGTCAGCATAGCTACGAATATTTCTTTGATTCTCGACATCACCAGAGCGATCTGCCGTTTAAGGAGCCAAATTCATCCAACTGGATACGCCCATCCGGAAAAAAGTTGAGCAGCCGCGGCCGTTACAGTATGACGATTTCGGCAATTTTATCTCCTGTCCACCGTCGTCCTCTCCACACCAAGTTAAGAGCAAATGCTGCTTTTCAAATCATAGAAGTCAAACTTTCCTTCCTCTACATTGTTGAACAGTCACTTACCAGCGTACGCGATGTTTCTCGACTCCGATTGTACCTTTCCCAATCAACTAAGTAAGCAAATTTTATAATTCATTCATGTAGTTCGCAAAGCGTGAAATTTCCATGATATGCAACGATTTACCATCTTTTCCGGTTATTTGCTTCACCAGCGATCTTGCAACTACGGCGAATGTTGAATGAGTATCTGTAACATGTATCCCATAGACTGTCACACGGGTTTGGCTATCAGCCTGTTGATGTTGGTTGATATGATTACTGGGTTGCGGCTCACTTGGGATTTTCTGTCTGTTTTTTTTTTGCTCTTTGGGTCGGTCATTCGAAAAATGGTGTCTCAGTGCACGTCACGTATTCGTGCAAACCGTGATACGCTTTGAACGATAGATCGACTACAAAATGAACAGTACCACCACTCGCGTGATGCCTCTGTGGTTTTTATTCTGGGACAGTCCTAATGAATCTGAGAAGTAATGGCAAACACCCGATCAAGGCCTGTATCTCGACCCGTGTGCTTCGATGCCACCTGACTTCAGACCAGAACCATCGTGGCAAAAATAATCCGATTGATGTTCTTTTAACCGTACGGATGACTGCCGAGTCATGTGACACATGCAGAATGCGACATACGTACAAGCTGTGTCTATTGAGTCGTTATCATTGGAACTGGCATGGACGGTTTGTCGTTGTCGCTGTGCCGTTAAGCTCGGAACCGAGCACCGCAATTTTGCACCACTGAAGGTGGAGTGCGAGCAGATGATCTGAGCTGAGGCGCATCCACCAAGACTGATGACAGTGTCTGAAAAGAAGATAAGCGAATAACTTGTCCTCTAGTTTGCCGTCGCATTTTCGACTCTAGCTGTTGTCACCTTTTGGTGGATCACTTCGCCCGGATAGTTGACACTACGGAGGACATTGGTAATGAAAGTTTGCTTCATAGGGTCATGTTACGGGCTGGTGCACAAATTGCAAGGCCGTACTTGCTTCAAACGGATCAGTCAGGCGACAATGAAGAGGAATCATATTCAAGATAGTGAAATGTCCGACAAGCTCAGCTGCATTCACGCGAAAACGATCAGGCAAAAGACCGGAATGACTGCAAGTCAGGAAGCAGGGTGAGGAGCCAACTGTTCCACTCAACTGTACAATAAGGAAAAGTGGTCTGATTGCGCGATAAGCTCAGAGGCGAGCGCGACCTCGCTAGGACTGGAGGCCACAGGAGTGATAATGATCCCGAGAGACTGGGGATGATCGGCAAATGAACATTAACTTGAGTAGGTCTATACCATTTCAGGGTTGAATTCAGAAAAACTAACGTTAAAGTGAGAAACTGTGGAGTGAATGCGAGAAATTATAAGTTTAATTTGAGAACAAGCGGTTGTGGTGGATCTCGTTCACCCCTGGTGCATCTCATTGGCCAGTCGGACACATAAGTCACCAGTCTGTGTTTCGTCGTCTGTCTCATCACACTACTCGTGAAAAGAGCTAGGGTAGACATCAACCGGCATCATGCGTGTCAATGGACGGGCGTCAACGCGGCACAATGCTGTGTAGTAGGGAAATTTGTGTTAGACAAATTATGTGCACCACTATCATGGTTCTTTTCACATCGAGTGTGAGAGGACGGGTGACGAATCTCGCATTGGAAACTCGTGTGCTTAATTGGTCAATGGAACGCACAAGGGGTAGCAAAATTTGTCACAGCCGCTTGTTCTCAAATTAAACTTACAACTTCTCACATTCACTATACAGTTTCTCATTGAAATGTTATTTTTTCTAAATGCATTCATGAAGTGTACAGATAAATCGTTCGAATATGACACAATTCGAAACTCGTGCTGACTGACCCGTGGTCACGTGGTCGTTCCCGCTTGACTAAACGAGTTACGATGGCAGACTGAAGCAGCCTGAGCTAACAAGCCCTATAAACAGGATTCCGAAACTGGTTTAGCCTGTAGTGTCTATTTGCATTGTCAAATTGTCGATTACTGTATCATAATTATCTGTAACTCTCAGTATTATCAAATTTTTTGTAACGTCTAGAAAATTCACACCAGTTAGAAGACAAAAAGTTTGTACCGATATGGGAACGAATGTATCTGTCGACAGCAATTACTTGTCGAATTGTAGTAATCTGTCTTGAGAAACGTTATCCAAGGCAGATGGAAAGTCAGCTCACTACAAACATTCCTCACCACCCCCTTTCTTTCTACTTTAAAACTTAAAATGAATTGGTGTTTTTCATGCGATTGTGGGCGTTCGGAAAAACTTGATTGTTAAAATAATTTTCCTGTAACAATGACACATCATTTGCGTGGTTCAATATAGTTATTCATGGACTGATTTTATTGGAATGTACATTTTTATGAACATACTGACAATGGTAAATAAAATGCTTTGAATTTCCATTTCCGAGGATTTTACTGAACACGCTTTCTCTTCGAAACGAACCATAATTTACAATTTTGAAAACATTTGACCAAATTTCAACACTCAACTGGATCATTCAAATAAACCAGAAGACGCGGACAATTTGAAACGACACACTGATGTCTTGGCTTGCTTTCTTGAGGATTGTGGACATGAATCGATGCAAATTAGAACGTTAAAGCCTCCGTAATATTGGTTCGACCACATCTCCGAACAACATGGTTGCGAACGATGACTTTTCTTGTGATTACCTTTGGCCTTCATAGTACCTTATTTAGAACTTTATTTGCTGCTTTTTGTGGACAGTGTTAGTCGAAACTCACGGGCGTTTCTTGTCACTTTTACTTCGAAAAAGAAAGTTTTGTTAGTGAGATTTTCTGGACTTTCTTCATCTCCTAAATATTAACGAAACGGCGGTGTACATAGTTCTGACCGTGACCAGCAGCCGTCTACCAGGTGGACAAGTTGTCCGTCGGGGTAGGATACGAGCCCGCGACCTTCAAGTCCAAACGCCACTACCTAATTCGCTTGATGGCTGCCGGTTTTCAGAGCAACCGATTGCCGTCCTACCAGTTGTTAATGCGCATCATCTTTAGATGAAACCATCCTAGAAACTACTAGCGGATTTCCTGCAAACACTTCTGTGGTTAAGGACCTAGTCTTTGTGAATAAAGCAAACCCATGTTAAACTTCGATAAAATTCTAAATTTCGAATCTCCACACTCGTGAATCGAGTGCAGTTTTAACTCTAAACTGTTTTGAATTTTCCATAAAATCAAATTTTCCGCGTAGCTAGACAATTCACAAAATGTTTTGTTTTTTCTCCATTCTGTCAGATCAGCGGTTTCAGATCCGGAGATGCATTACATCATCCGGTCTAAAAAATTACTGGTTACTTCCGAACTTGCGCTCTTTAGTCACAAACGAGCAAAAGGCAGTAAGTGGCAGACATTAAACACATTTGAAAATGAAAATAGTCAGATCCAGATCAACTATTGGACTGGTCGATTAGAATTTCATTGTCGATGCAAAAAATTTCGGCACCTGCAGGCCTCAGCCATAGTCTAAACAGCAAAGAAAACGAACCCTTCAATAACATGTCAAACATCCGATCAGTGTCAATTTAACTAACTCGACAAACTTCGTGAATTGATAAGCAACTGGGTATGAGAACTCTTAAATAAATTACAAACAACGCAAAAATTCGGAGGTTAGATGATGCCCGAAATCAGTCATCTACGGTTAGGAAGCTAAACTGTGCAAGTCTAGTTAAATGTATTCATCCTGTTTAGACTATTTACCCAGAGGGTGTCGATCGTGACAATAGACTACTGTGTACCACCAACCGGTGTCCGTGGATTCTTGAAGGTATAGTGAACTTCAATAAACCGTCAAGAAAGAACCCTGGTGGCCTAGCCGCTGTTAGCTGGCTCACAGTCTTCAGTCCCCGGGTGTGTTGGATGAACACTAATAATGATTCTCAATAAAGATGAATCGGCTGTACAACGCCTTCATTATTTTCAGTGTTCAACCAAACGTTGAGGCCACATGATGAATATTAATCCATTAAACTAGTGAGTGAACTCATGGATTAATGAATTACGGTTAGCCTGTCAGTATGTGAACAGATGCACTAGGGGGATAGAACAAAAGCAATCCTGGAAGAACTTGAGCGTTACTATCGTTGAATTAATGTTAGCTATTACTTGGGGAAAAATGTTGGCCTAAATGAATTCAAATAAAGTTATAAGAATATGCAAGATAAATTCATACAACTCTTAATCATTTCCCAAACCAATAACAATTAAACTGCATATCATCCTAAAAAACTGATCACGTGGTTGAATGTCTGACAGAGTTCAAGTCGATTAATTGATATTTTCGAATTCAGTCCATCGCGAAAAAGTGAAGATCAGTTTGGGTGCAAACAGGTGTCAGGGATCACCCGTTCTCTGGGCTACACAAATCGTCTTAGTAACGTTGTGTAATGGAACGGCCAAGCATCGCACACCTCTGGACTAGAGCGAGGCAGTCGCAAGGTCTCGATCTGGTTTGTAATTGTTTGCCAGAGGTCAGCTTGTTTTGCTAGTAATTGTGAAACTCGGACGAGCTTCCCCGTGTACACAAATGCAATTGAATACAAGTTGATGATATTTTGGGCTGTCAGTCAGCCAACAAACTTCGCTGCTTGAATTTCGAACACTCGAAGCGTGACTTGTTCTATCGATTTTATTTTGCCAGCTGACCTTGGCCAACCATGTACGGCAAAAATATCGATTCCCGCAGATTCTTAATCGTTTGTGAACAGTCAACTGTCTTGCATTCGACTTCCAGAGAGAGAGAGAGAGAACCTGACCTCTGGTGTGAATCGTTTGACCCAGATCAGCATCGCGTGACAGCCACAACGACAAAATCGTACAGACTGGCATTCTTAACCAAACCCACGCATTTCAACCCCGGACAAAACGTATCCAATCCACAATAATTGTCGACTTGTTTCTGCATGATTTGTACTACGAGTTAATAAACATTGCGTTACCCACGTCGGACACAAATCACAATGTGCTTTATTAAACAATTGGTCATTCTTCTTAGAATGCATTTTTTTCATCTTCTACGAATGAGAACCGTGCAAACATGTGAAAATCAGTCAGGGGTGAACGCTGACCGACAACCGCGCGGTCTTGCTCCCCTCTGATCGCGGATTTGAGTCCTGTCACAGCCGGTCACCCTGCTTACTTGGCAGATTTCATCTGACTGCAACTCCTCGCAAACGATGCACATTCTCGTTTCGTTTAAAAAAACAATAAAGAATTGATTAGTGACAGATGAAGAATTTTGCACTTTCAAAAGTTATGGCATAGGAACTGGAATATGAGATTAAATTAAATCCAGCTACTTCCTTGTTGCAAACCGTTTGCCAATCCGAAGTTACTTTAGCTTGACTTCAAATGATACACGGGTTCTGTTTCAACCCCTAGACATTTATTTGATTGCAAAGTCCATCAATCGCAATACTGAGTGCACACGCTACGTCACGCTTGAGTTGCAATCCAGCTTACGAAAAAACGGTGCATTTGGCAATACCAATGTTGTATTCAATTTCAACAAATAATGAAACAAGTCAAAATTCTCTCCGTTTGGTATCAGCTTAATTGCGGTGCCCGTCTGACACACAAAGACAAGGGGAACTGTTTGCGCTAACTCATCAGGAATGTTGGAATTATCAGTTGGAGTGAAAACTAAGTCATCAGAATCATGGATGCGGATTCCAACTCTTGGTTACCTACCGCCATCAACCACTAAGATCCTAAACACAAGTCGACCGACCGGTCGAATATTCTCGTGTTCAAAGAGTTGATCCTGGTTTTCCGTGAGTAACTCATGTGTGTTCGACGCTTTCAGTTCACCATGGGTATGTTTTTTTCCAATTCTTTTGGTCCTCGCTTAGTAAATGACGTAGTCATGAATTTTCTCAAATTTCTGCGTAGCAACATTTTACCCATAATGTTTGTACAACAGACTGTTGAATATCAGTTTTGTTTGGACCAAATCTGTAAGCATAAGAAGGTTATCACAGTGGTACATATATATTGCAAGTAGTATCCGGATGAAAGAACAAATATTCCCCGAAGCACACGATTGGTTTAGCGGCTATTGGGGCTCGTTAGGTATGCGTACCCGGCACTCTGTTGCCAAACATCCTTATGCTTGTGCACTCCGAATTAATATATCTCTCACCAGGATCTAATTTGTAAAACCAGGAGTGTGTATAAATACTGGTCGTTGAAGTGTCCACAGAAGAACCGCAACTGCAGTTTGTTGCTAAATATTTTTCAATTGGGCCGAGCCAGCCTTAGGAACGAGGTCACAATGAGTGAAAATATCTGCAGCTCAGGTTGCATATTTTAGAGGTTAGAAGGCGTACACTGTTATAACGTCTATTGTAACGTTTTGATCCAAACTAGAACTCGTTGTCAAACGTGAATGAGTGATTGAATGGGATCGCTAGTTCCGTTCGGTTTTGTGCACTGTCCGTCTGTTTGTCTCTCTATTCTGCATCCGGGTCTTGTTAAGATGACGTAATGTTTGTCAATCTCGACATGCCGATTGAACG
>LUCM01004665.1:0-18138 GCA_008360955.1 Fasciolopsis buskii | reverse complement strand
GTTTCACATCTAGCACAGACTAACCACACCGTGAATGTGACGCAAGCTTTCCGGACCCTGTATAAGGTCAGGGGTCAACAATCCAGGTTGGCAAATTGTCGCCTCTTGAGCACTGCGGAAGCTGTCGTAATCCGTCTTCACAATCCTCCCCTGTGCTATCAAAAACAATTTGTGGTTGCGCTTCAACTCCCCTGGCCCGCCCTCCGTCCCAATACAAATCCTAGACAACAAAACAATTAACACAACTCGTTCTTGTGTATTCAGGTTATGCATGTAACACGACGAACCCCTTCTCCATCCATATTTTTATGACCAATCCAATCCCTCCTAAGGAAAAGTTTTTCCAAATATATAGTGATGTAATTGCGTGAGGGTTTTTGTTTTCTCAGTTTTCTATATCACAGTGTTACCCAGTCCATGGTTATCACCTATTAGATCAATTGCTTTAGCGGGGGTGAAGTGATTCTTTCCAGTCATGAAAAGACTTTCCCAAAAACTTTAAAAATAGAATGGCACTGTGACTATAAGGGTTTACTCTCGAGGCTGGATCCATGACTGTTCTGAACATGTTGCACATTATTTTCCTGGGAAAGGACAAATTTTCGACTGCCTAATGGGCAATTGACCTGAACAAAATGCGCCCAAGTTAATGCACCGCTTTGTTGATCGGATGATGACATTCGATCTACTTGCAAATCACCATGGTCGTTATCTCCCAAAATACGGATAACGATTAAAAATGAGAGTTTTTGTGGCACTCGAATCATTCGACCGTGTACAGTAATCTCATATGCATCACAGATATTTGTCTTATTCTCTCAAGATGACGTTTCCGAAGCTTATTAGTTCTGATCTGCTGTTTTGGGACTTTCTACCAACTCCAGTCTCGCACGTGTTATCTGACAGTGTCGTCAAAGCATCGGATACTGATGGTGTGTTCAGAATGCCCCACATGACGGTGCACATACATCATTTACCGTCCGCTAGTATTCATTAATAAGTGGCAAAGTGCAATTCTGGAATACTTGTATCGCATACTCGGAGCTGATATCGCGTGGTCAGACCAATTGGTGATTTGGAAGTTCAAGAAAATTCGAAAAAATGAGATCTGGAAAGATTAAGACAAAGATGAGTTGCAACGTATGATTGGCAATGAAAAAACCGGATTAGTTGTTGTGTTTCATCTGGAACAATGGTCCGTCCAAGCCCCAATGTTCAAACTTCGGAAATATGCATATGAGTAACTTCCACACGGCTGGCGGAATATCACCGACTCTTGGCGGGTAGAATTTCGGGGGTAGAGTTTCCCAATCTAAATGTGAATACAAATCGGAAAGCCAAACCCTATTGTTGTGTCCGGAGCATTTCAGGGTAATTGTAAACTGTCGACGATTACTGGTTAGCTGAACCCCCGGGCTCTGTGACTCGCTGTCTCTTCTGTCGTATTCGTTTCGAAATACCTCCTTTCTCGCCTATGCACTTGTCACGATAATCAGGCCACTTTTCCTTTATCCCCGAACAAGTGTAAATGGCATATTCCTACTTTGTTCTCAGACTAGCCGTTCTGAAGCGTGAATCAACCACCTGGTGTGGAGACTTGTCAGCCAAATGTGATTTAGAAACCTCGTCAGATAAAAAAACTTCCTCACACTATGTTGCCGACTCACAAAAGACTACATCATAATTTTCCAGGATCGCAACGCATTTTAAACTGAAAGAATAATGTCTACCGTTTCTGATCATCAGACGTCAGTGCGAGAGCCCCCCTGGAATGAGTGATCATATTGACTTTTGCTGCAAACGGAGGATGCTTCACATGAATAGAAGAATATAGGCAGTTTTTGGTTATGAGAGCACAATAAAGTGTTCGTTCTAAGAACGACCGTTTTACGAAACAGAAGTTCAGACAGAAAAATGCAATTCTCAGTAACAAACCAATCGTCCTAGACGAGAACGATGATAACCTCTCCCTTTTATTCCTCCGTCTTCTGTCTTTAATGCCTATCTGGATGGGTTATTTTCTCAATTCCGTTAGCACTACGGTCGATCACCGTCATTCATTTTTCACTTGGTACTCGTTTTCCGCAGCATTATAGAGCATCCAGTCTCGCGCTCAGCTTGAATATTGGAATTTCGAACCTTAGGGGATCCCGGGCAAACGAGCCACGAAATCACGTGGTTTGATCGAATCGCAGATCATCTGTGATATAGACTTCCAAATTTGAATTAACGCGTGACCAAAATAACATGGTCTGTGAGAAAATGTTGTGGATTTTTTTACCACAGTGTACACGGAGTTTACTTGATCTCAATCCATCGAAGCATGGTTGTGATCGTATGGAATGAAACTACAAACATCTCAGCGAGCACTTTGAACACGCTGTCATGACTACATATATGAATTACCTGCCACAAGGAAAAATCCCAGTTTCTTGCGGTTACGAGTAGATTCTTCAAATTGATAGAACAGTGTTTAATTCGGATAACCTATCCATGTAATTTACTTCGGTATACAGTACCCACTTTTTAGAATGATTTTAGGGCCGACGGCTAGTCGACCCGTCTTTCCCCAAAATTAGGGATGGCAAATGAACACCAATAGTACAGTTAGATGTGAATGATTCCGACTAAGGCCCAAAGACTAGTCGGCCGCGGACAACCGCTGCAGACACCGAGGGATGGTGGATTTACTCTTGGCAAATATGCTGCCTGAGGAATACTTTGGTAGCGTTGTGACGTTCGGAGTCTGGCCGGCCAGTAAATGAGGCAATGACTCCCTTCCATTCATTTCTTCACATGTTGTCTCTTGCGGATTCGTACAAGCCAAAATTCCAGGTCACTCACTATATACTGGAAAATTGGAGATTGTGTTTTATCAAAATGATCAAAGTGCGAATGAACAGAGCATTCGATCATCATACTCCCTTCCAGATCGCATTTTCTGAGCATGATTTTGGAACGGCGCGCCCAAGATACCTTCCCACTTTGATTCGGGAAGCAAAACACAGCTGTGTTACCTATTCGTGGTCACATATAGGAGCAAAATCATATCCGATAACAGACATGATGACCACTGTTACACATTGATTGGTGATTAAATGTTTGCTACCCGAAAGCCACACTCAGTGATGACAGCTTTATGGAACGGATGCAGTATTCATGTTTGTTCTCTATTTTGAACTGTTTTTCGTCTGTAAAGGCTCTGATGGTACTTGATTTATAATTATATTTTTATCAAATGTCTTGGAATCAGTAACCGAGGAGGGACTGTTTCCTTAGTTAATGATCTGCATGCCCAGCTTGTGGGGCCTGAAACATGTTATCGTGGACGGTCGTCGGAACAGATGTTTCTGAAATGGTTCGAATGATAAGGCACAACAACTGTGCTTACTTATTTTAAACGTTGGTTTTTGAACGAACAACTCTGTTCATTCAGTCCATCCGAGCGATCGATCGATTGATCCGTCGGTTAGTTGTAATAAGAAAGTAGTAAATGCCGTCTTCTTTAGAGGCTTTGATGAGAATCGCCCTGGGGCTAACTTTATCAAAGGAGCACCACTGGGTTATAGGTGATGTGGACTACAGACACCAAAAAGCTCAAATGTTTGCATCTAGTGATTCGAACACATCGTGCATTCCAGTGAACAGAACCATTTAGTTCAGTTCAGTTTTTACAATCATTGACTTTGCATGAACATATTTCGATTTTGGCTGCTACGTCACAGCACTGAGTAATCGTGGAAGAAAGACCAAATCAATCATTGGACCGAGTATATCTAAAGAAGCGAAAATATTTTTTGCGTACAAGAACGCTCCTAACTGCTGCACTGACCCACATTGAAAGCAAGCCGTCACCGAATGGTCCCGTCAATCAGCTGCCGAAATAAAGTGAGTTGAATAGACCAAGTCCCCATGAATTACTGACACGGAACTGACCAATGAAAGCAGAAGACGCCCTGCGCAGCTGTTTCATGCCGATTAGAGAACACTGATATTGCCCGTACGGAGCCAATACACAAGGTGGTTGGTTCTTCCATTATTTCTTTTCAAAATGAGACGTACCATTTGTCAACAGGGGAGAGAGGTGCTCTGATCAAAAGCTTTTACGGTGTTTGCAATGTTCATGGCAGTGTCTCAAAAATGGTTGGAAGCCAACTCATGGTGCCTGAAAATCCTGCCTCATTTCTCTCACAATGGATTAGTACTGCTATTGACATCCAAAGAGTGTGAAACAGCTTCCAATGGTAAGTTGAATACAGTCAGACCGTAATGAAGTATTGGAAAAATGGACCGCGCGCTAATCAAATTTGTCTCAATCGTCTTACAAAATTGTATTTTTTAAGTGCGGAATTAGCAATCTGCTCAATAACACCTCGGTGGCATAACAGGTGTAGGCCGTGAAGCATAAAATGTTTAAATATTGCACACGAAATCAGTCAAATGATGAAAAGCTTGAAAAAGATATGTGCTCACTTTGATCAATAGTCTCCATGGGCTGGGCAGGCTGTTAAATGCACTTTCGTAAATGGGAAGGGAAAAATTCCGATCAATAACAAAATCGGATTTACAGGTTTCAACGACTTGGTTTAGTACAACTGTTTCTCCTACAAACAAGAAATTTCGAAATGTTCAATCCACTTCTAGTTGACATCATGGTGAGCTCATGAGAAATAGGTATCTGGGACGTGTCCAAGGGAATTCCCGCCACCCTGGAAATAGCACACGGGTCAGTCCATCAAACTTTGGATTTCAATGGAAATAAATTACAACCTTCAAAAGTTTGCGAGTGATGAAATTGGACGGATAAGAATGTCCATCCCATTGCAGAATCTTACAACAATTGCATCCCTACTGGGAACTCGCCAAAGCATTTCTGCCAAATGTCGTCGAGCAACAACAGGCAAACAATCGAAGCGAATTCAATAAGATATGGCTACTTCGCGGATCGATGCATCGCACTTCAAAATGAACCAGTTTATAGATATACAACAATAACTTGTCGTTTTACTCCATGCACCAAACCTGAATTCTCTCCGATCAAATGTGGAAATTATGCGTGCAAAATGGTCCCAAATACAAGAACAAATGTAACCGGAAAAATAGCTAGTTTCAATAAGACTGTCCAAAATAAAGCCAATTCATGAGTAGCTTATTAGGCCTTTTAATGCGTGCGCGAAAAACTAATCGGATTTTTCCAAATATTTTCAGAATCATTGAAGCAGATAATCGGCAAGCTAGTTGCTAATTTATAGATTACTTGTCCGTGCTAATTGTAATACTGATGTACTCATGTAGTCGTGTTTTAGACCTGTAAAAAGTGACTTATTTTAGGAAGCCACCTAAGCGACAATTCCAAAATAGCCCAGTTATAGGGTTTTTTTTGTCCACAGTATGTCTCGCTTACCGATTGGTTGAAAAAAGTTTCCAAGGAGCACGAGACCGATTTCGCGGTTGTTTTCGCTCTTCAGATATGCATATCCGGTACTGTCTCCTGTTCAACCATCCCCTTATTTGTGTTCTTTTTTGTTACCCTCTAACTGGTCTTATGCTTCCCCCGGAAATGTTGTTCTCTCGTTCATATGTAGGATATACCACAGATAACAGACCCTAACTTTCACATTGCGTGTCCTCTTTTTAAAGGTCAACGTTGCCTGATCGACGAGAAACTCCTGGCAATTCAGTGTGTGATCCCCGAATGGATTTATCATCCATTCATGATTTTAATAATTCAAATCAGATTACAGTAGTCTAGAAACGGTTTTGGAAAATGCTCTGACAAGTTTGATTCCTTTTCTTATAAAGAAGCATATCGTTGCCCAAAGGCAAGCGGTACTTGATCGAAATTCCTTGCTGCTGTCTGTGAATCCTGCTACGAAAAATCCATACATATACAAAGCCGGGGGAGCCGGATCTCATGTTTCCGGCGTCAGTGATTGAGATCTGTGATTGACAGGAATCGGATAGGCTTCGGAAAAATTTTCCCACTGATCAGAGTCCATTGTACTGGTACATTTGACCATTTAACACTCGGTTCGTTTGAGGGATGAGGAATTTTCTGTTAAAAAACTCATTGGTTAGCACAACGAGATCCGAAGCTGTTCGAGTTTGCCTTCCCATGAATGTACGAGTTAATCTGGTTAAGAAAATTTGTGCGTGGTTGAATTTGATTATTTTAATATACATAGCAGTTGGCGTAGATTTTATTGGATTTTCAAGTTAGAATGCAACAGAAAATTATTTCCGGACTAAAACACCTAGATCTTGTCGGTTTATCCAAACCTAAATGTAGAATTTGTTCCGACGTTTCCTTTGCATGTCCTCTGCCAGCTGCTCTTCAAAGCCACACCGATAGTGTAGTCGGATGATTCTATCCGTGGGATCAAATTACACCGAGATCAAACATTTCACATCTGCATCGACTAGCAAGACTAATCGTGCCCATGACTACTAGCTATTGGATGTTCGTTCATTCACGAAGAAATTTTAGTCTAGTAATCCAATTTTCAAGGCCCGCGTGGACTCATGATAAGTATCTACGTGATTTATGCCGGTAATCAATAATCCTAAAGTGACATTTCCAAATATCTTTGGGTAGAGCTTACGCAATGCAATTCCGAGGACCACGTCCATTCGTGTTTTCGAAATCCGTCGACGTCGAAGATATTTCACATTTTTGTTGACTGTGTGAATAAGGTTTCTTTGAAAGTTTGTCGTAGTCACCTGGTGATTTGCTGATCAACCAATGTTTCACAAAGTGATGGTTTCAACCCTGAAGTTTATCAGTTTCTGGCCGCAGGCTAAAAATGAGGCTACAAATTCTCCAAGTGCCTCTTATCTGTTAAAATGATGTGGTCAACTCTTAAAATACCGAGAGTATTGTAGTATCATAAGATCACTGCCTAATATCTTTCATTGTCAAGCTCGCGGACGATTTGCCTCTGCATCTCGGCTGATAAAGAACATGGGACACGAGAAAGGATGTTCGTGCAAGTATGGATTCAGCTAAAGTTTGTAAAGTTGACCATCTATGTCCGTTTACTATCGCGCACGCCCCAACATAACTGCACAAATCAATCTGAAGTGGTTTGACAACGAAGGAAGATGGACGGGAATACAACGTAGGAAAAACAAGGCATAACAGCCGTCTGTCACCACCACGGTAACCCATACGTTAACTCAGTATCCACGTGGTTCAAGGTTCAGTTCTTCTTTCCGTACACTGCGGTGTTTTGGACGGTGATGCAGAACCCAAACTCGACCGAAAATCCGCCCTTTGACTGACACGATTGACACATGACTGTAGGGGATGAGACATGTCCCATAGACAGCAGGAGACACTAAACGTTGGGACAGTAACCTTAACCACGATACTTGGAGTGCCTTGGAACCACACAAGGTCCCACTAGGTCACATATGGTGACGAGCCAGTAGATAACAAATTGCATCCGTGATTCGAACCTCGAATCACTGGGTCAAAAACCTCGGAATCAGTAGTATGCACGTCTTCTGTATTTATCAACATTAATTTTCACGTGCTAAGACTTCTTGTCCTAGGTCGGTAGGTATGCATTTTAAATTAATGTCATCGGTAACCGGAAACCGACGGAGATTGAGAAACGGAAAAAAATTTGCCGAACGGACCACTCAAACAACGGACAGGATTGAACAAAATAGCAGTGACATCGCATTACACCTCGGATATGCGGTTCACGCCGCCAAACCGTAAAACATCGATCCATACAAAAGAATATGGCTCCCCTCCGCAATCATACACTGCTTCTCCCATAAAAAGGACAAAAGTTCTAATTTGTTAGTCACCTTATAGAGTGACTTTCGACCGGTTCAGCTATTCGGTTTTTCTTATATCACTGCACATAACAATTCATTAATTTTTACAACGAATATTTTAAGAAAATTATGTAAGTTAATCAGTTGTTATTCACCGTATAGGTCGGGTTTACAAATTTCGTTTATTACTCGTTAATTATTTGCTCTCTGTTGAATGGTTGCCCAATGAAAATGCTGTGGCTGGTGAAGTAATAAATCTACCTGTCCAGATGCGCGATACGCACAGCCCAGCGAACCTGTCCGGTTCCAATTTGGTGTCTCCAATCCGCGTTCCAACCATTGGCAATATTCAACATATGACGCCCAGAACTACTGTGTTATGTGTTCACCAAATACCCGACCGTGGATAAGATAACTTGTTAAAGTTGTTCTCGACATTTTGCCCAGATTTGTTCTCGTTCAGAATGGATATCGTCCTTCCTGTGGTTGGAAAACACGTCAAATTCTGAGTCTCAGTTTCACACAGTGTGTGGTGAAACACAGAGACAAGTGAACACATTTGGTTACTTTCCTCCGGTGATCTCAACTGGACTATTAGTCGCCATCTGCACCCTTCTGTCTTTAGAAAACCGTTACGTCCGCAATGATTACACTATCGCAATCGCCACCTCCCGGGCACGGCATTTAAATGTATGAATCAGTTTTCTAAAACAAATTTCAATTTGGGAGAAAAAATCATTAATCCACTAATCTGTTATTATGGTTTTTGCCAAATTACACACCGACTCACTTGTTTTCGAGCTCTGGCCCGGTTCAACAGATGACACATTTGAACATGTTGTTGGGATAGTGGTCCAGCAGCCAAGGCCCCGCTACGTGTACATTCGTTGTTCAGAATCGATCGGCTCATGCCGGACACGGGAGCCAGGTGGTCACCTTTCGTACGAAACAAGAACCAGCATATTTGCGTATACATCACCGATGTGACTAACAAAGGAACGACATAGAACAGGATGAAATCTGCCGTGTACACAGCCTGATAGGCGGTGTGCTCAAATCGGAATGTGCATTTCTCATACGATCGATTCGCGGTCGAGTTGACACGTACCGTACTGGTCATAAACAACCAGGGCAAATTGTACAAACTTGCAAAAATCCATATTCCACTAATAATTCGAACAGCCCGACGCACGGTACAAATCGAATGGGCCCGAATCGGGTAGCATATAGCCACCCAACGTTCGATAGAGAATGCACAAATGCACAGAGCGGACACGGCTGCTGCCAAGTACTGGATACACACGGCTATCTGACACAACAGTTGACCCATATCCCACTGACCGATTGGCAGGTAGAATTCTTTCAACGTAAGTGTCGTGGTGGACAAAAGCACGATTAGGTCACTGGCGGAAAGCGAGACGAGATAACAGTTGGTCGGCGTGCGCAATGCCGGGGACAAGACGACGACTAGAATCACCAAACCATTCCCAATCAGACCGACCGAGAGAATAAACGAAAGTGACAGTGTACCAACAATGCGATAAATAAAGGAATAATAGAAGAGGTGATAAGATTTGTGAAAATCTGTGGCATTCCACAATGAGTTGGTCAAATTGTAGTCCATACTGATTGGGACCAAAAGGTCAACTGTACATCTTGTTCTCTCCCAATGAAATATGTTTAGTTGGATCCTTCAGAGGTGCGATGAGAGTCCTGATTAAATACCTGATTCCTATTGGTTGAACGCTCAGCCTCGTTGAACCAATCACGTAACAGGTATATCTCCCTCAAGGAATTGATCTGACTACGGGCAGGGCGATCACATGACCAATGCTGGAGCGAAATGGTCAACCACCTTGAAAAAAATATATCCAGGTAGTCGGTGCCGTGGATTCATGAGGTTTCGACAATGACAAAACAGTTGACAATCCCAACAACAATTTGCGGCACAAGTGGCAGTCGGCTGTTGCGTAGAACGGAAAAAATCCACTTTCTGTGGAACCAGAAGTCGATACTTCAAGTGGGAATCGGACCAACGATCAGTTGTTTGCCGTCACCACTGACCTAGCCAGATCACGGCAGCTGACGGAACCTCGGTACATCATGTGTATTTTGTGCATTCATGTCGTCCGTCTCCACTGAGAAGTAATGGACAAGCCCAGATGCGTACCTGATGTAGTCATGCAGTGCTGCATATTCACCTGTTCTATTTTCTTCAGAGAAGCGCGATCAGGAGGACTCAGCATGAGGTCGCTGCTGCGCTGCAGCTCGTATCAAACATGGGATGCTTTGACGATTAGGCAACGGCTGTTTCACTTATTGAACACGAGCAACATGGGTGAACACATGACATTGCAGAACTAAACCTTTTCTTAGTCTTCGGAAAAGCCACAGGAAGAGCGGGGAATGGATTTATTACTACCTATAACAACTAGGCTCTCGTTACCAATCATAATTTCTTTCCAATAAATTTCACGAACGAGGATAAACACCACCAGACACAGAAAAATGTTTTCAAACATACTACTGAGAGGAAAACCCATACCTGAAGATCGGCAATGACCGCGAAACCGGTTGTGTGCATCCAGGGAAATTTTATTCATCCATCTGTATGCGAAATATACTACTGAGAAGTTTTCAAAGTGCTCTCTTCAAGAAAATGAAATCAGACACTGTTGCACTGAAACTGGTATGCTAAAACCAATACGACTGACTGCGTACTAATAACAGCAACATGCGTGGTCCGCATCCATTTTAGCTCATCTTTGATGCACCGGTTACCGTATTTTAGACTACTATTTGCTGTTTTACACGACAATAAGCGAGATTTTTGTCCACTGGCTTGGCTAACCGCACATTTTTCGCAGGTGCACCGGTGTGATTTGCTTACATACACATCACGTGACACACTCCGTTGCGGTTTCCTCTTGATCCATGAACATATCCAGCCACTCGGAGCCTCGAAGGTGTATGGGCGAGTTCCAATATGTTCCAAATGTCATCGACCCTAAGGTAGTCAGCCGATATGAATTCGTCTTATTAAGTATAATAGACATGGTTTGTAAATAAACCGAGGCGAACGGATCTTTTGGCTCCCGTGGACATCTCGTCTTTTTCACCCGCGTTTTAGTCTGGGTTGTAGTCGTTCTACTGCGCATTGCTAGTCCCTATCTGTGACTTACTATTGCAAGTATCAATACTACAGCTGTAAAAATGCACTCATCCGGTTCTGCTAGATTCACTCACACTGTCATCTGTACGTAATTAATTTTCTCGTACCTTCTAGTCGAACCTCCTCATGTGGGTAGAGTAATTCGTGCTACACAGCAAAGTACTTTGTAGCAAATCCATAGTTCGTAAGGGGCTCAGAAATTTGACATCACAATGCGCGATAACTTCACATGGAAGCCGTTAGCGTAGCCGAATGAACCAGCATTTTCGTTTTCCATGAATAGTATGATGTACAGTATTACGAAATCGATTGGCGGGGCACGTTCTGGAATGAGCGAAATTGTAAGGGAAATTATTCAAGCGATGTTTTATATGATCAAAGACACTGAGCATTCAAACAATCAGAATCTAGATGGCTATCAGGAACACTGCTCCGTTAAGCTAAGAGGAATGGAGAAGGAAAGGACAGCTCAAAGTTGACGTAGGACTACTCATGGTTATTTGCTTTTTTTCTCGAGCTTGGTCATCTGACGAAGCACGTGATTTGTTGTTTGAGTTTTAAACTGAAGGACCAAATGCGAGAAAGGGAAACAATTATTTTATCCAAGGGAACCCAAATTCATCCGAACTGTTTTTTCCTCGAAAATTTCCAACCTTCTTATTACCGTTCACTTGACAGCCAAACCCAGGAGAGAAGAAGGCATACAAAGAAAGGGCGCAGGCATAGGTGTGTGTTTGCTTGGGTGTTTGTCTAGTAGATGTGATGTAAAAACAGTAGAGACAAACATCGATCCGTTTCAGTTTTCAGGGTTTCTCAAAAGATGCGACAACCATTCGATTGAATTCGAGTTCCTCAGATGGTAGGTCTTGGGTTTTTCCATCGACCTTCACCTATGGTATATTCTCAAACTAGCACATGACTGTCCGCATGTAGTAAATAACTGCAGCAAATAAGGAAGAAATCTGCCTACGCAGTTAGAAGGTAAACGTATCAGTTTACGTGATCGATCCGACAGAATCAGGTAATTTGAATTGAACTATTTCACTCTAATCTGTCGGTACCTTATTTTATCTCCGCACGAACTGTTCTCGTTTTTCTCCAAATTTCTCACAGGGATTGGTTCACGACGAGATAATTTGCGGCTAATCCAATAGTTATTATGATAAATTTTATAACATTTCCTGAGTCAAAGTGGCAATTTCGCTCTGTGCACTTATAGATTAGGAATTAGATGTGATATTAAATGTTCACATGCACCGTGAATTAGTAGTTTGCTACAAATCACGTTGAACACGAAACACTTTGCATTCATCTACCACAATCCGTTTCTTCTGCCACCATTAAGAATTGTTCGGGACTCAGCAGCTGGTCCATATCAGTTTTACGTCGGAAAACACAGGTTAGTAAACGTGGTTATTCTCGTCCAAACAGTTGGAGTGATTTAAACAAACTTATCCATAAGAAGGAATGATTTAGGAGTTTTGGTCAGGCAAAATATTGATTTATCTTTATCTGGTAAACAGCGACAGTGACGGTTGGGGTTGGGGTATGAGGCTGTTTTTGGTCGGATATCCCAGCAAATCTGTCCCCATTGTTGAAAAAAAAAATTGATTCTTAAATCAAATGAATTTGGTCATGAAAACTTTCTGAACTCCATGAAATTCCTTTTGGAACAGACGACCCATTTCGGGGATTCACCTGCATCGAGTAGTGCGGGCAAACAGTTGTGATTGTTGCTTGAACTGAATAAGTGAGTGTAACAAACTTGGTAGCATAACAAACGATCCAAGTATCCCTGTCCGCGGGACAGGTGTGATCGGAAATGCCAGTCTTAAAGCATGCGTGGAGAAAGTCTGGTGTAGGTTTGGGAATCAAATGTAGCGGAAAATTGTTGGATAGAGATTTGACATATGGCAGGGATTATCGCGCTAATTTTCCCGGCAAAAGCAACAACATGTCATTACACGAGATTACGTTTCTTATACAGTTTTAGCAGCTGAGTTAATTTGCCGTCATTTCCGCACTCATGAATACAAAAAACATGAAGCTTATTGTTCTACTGTCCAAGGGTATTTCGTCACGCAAGTCTTAATCTTTTCAGCTCTCGTAATTCATGCGTCTGTTTTTTTGTAATACACGATATAGTGAACAATAAAGGTGGTTATTGTTCAAATTAGATGTACAGCACCAGAACACCTGATTGAAATTGGACACAGAATTGACCCGGTAACTGCTTTCAAGGCATTCCTAATAACAGCCGGGGAATAAAACTACAGGAATAAGCAAACGTCTGTCTAGAACCGTTGAATCTACAGCACTTCCGCTGTCAGTTGCCAGAACTCAGTAAGCTTTGCGCTCACGTGTAATTGTTCCCGTTGTTCTTGCTTCGATTAGGGAAATTTATTCGGTAATCCCTGACACATGTCCAATCTCCATTCAATAGGTTTAGGTTCATTCTACTGCCGCTTCCGTGTCAGAATATCTTCAGCCATAAATTGTGACAAATGTGTTCATTCATACTTGCCCGTCGGACGATGAAACTTTGATCGGCTGCTAATCTACCCCGTTAGCCTGTGCTATCCAGTACACTGTATGTGTGAATGCCCGATGTATTATGCCTTCTCGTGCAAAGCCTTTTTCACGAAACTATGGTATGAAGTTAATCCGAGAAAAAAGGCAGTCCCTGTTGGATCTCGTTTTGAGTTGGTTCGATGAATCAGATGTTACACGAGCCACATAATCAAAATTAGTCGACAGCAGCTTATGTTTTCTTTCTCTATACGAAGCTTCGCTATCCTAATATGTTCTGACACGTTAATGCGATTGGCAATGATATTTCGCTCGAACAAGCATCCATTTTTGCTGGTCTAGGGTTGCCGCATCCACACCTACCTGGTGGTCCAATGAACCTTCGTATAACAATTAACCAATTACAAACGATCCGGGTGACGGAAAAGACAGTTTCTCCCAACCGGCTATACGTTTGTAAAAATGCGGCCGTTTTTTGGATCAAGTTCCCGAGTTTTTTAAGTGGAAAATTGTTCGCTGGCAGGGTTGCTAGTTTGGAGTGTCGCCACAGTAGAGCGAAGTTAACAGAACAAGAATTTCGGATAAAAGGAAATGAGTTACGTGCAAGCCAGTTAGTTATGCGTTGTGTTGTACAGTTGGAAAGTGTAGCAAGAAAAATCTCAGTCTGTGTAAACGTACAAAATGACACTGTAATGAAAGCAATCGATATATGAACTGGAAAGTAAATACCGAGGCTGATATCCATAGTCCCTATCTCCACTTTTTCCTTGTGAATTACATTCCAATGTTTGTTAATTAATTACGTCGAATCTAGGTTTCTTATCCTCTGTATGAATCCTGTTTATCGTCAACGACTGCCGAGCAATCCGTCTTTCTAGTATGTCCGGGTAGTTAATCTCAGTGTGAATAGCAGAACTGAATAACGAAAGGAGTGATCGACAGGTTCATGTGTTGCTTTTATTACAAACCTTTTCATCGTTACAACTCATGGTTGTCAAACCATCAGTGAACAACGCTATATTAATAATATTGTAATACTCAGGTTGACTCGGTTGTGAAGCCAAAGAACGCTATTCCTTTTCGATTGGCTTAATTCAAGTCCTAAGTGGTTTGGTCGCATTAGGAAAGAAAATTTCTTTCCCGTTCCCTTACTCAGTCGCGTGTCAACCTTTTCGTATTGACTAGACGGATTTTGGATTTGTGTCGCTTTTGCTCGAACACATCATCGCATTTCTGCAATCAGTCATGGAATTACTTGTGGTACATTTTCTCTTCGCTTTTGGGGCTCGCGTTTGATCGGCCACTGGTAATAAAGACACCTGCGTGTTTCATAAAATTTAAATTAGAATAGCCGTTTTGTAAACGTCCGATGACCCACCTACATGCCCACATTTGGATTTGCCAATGAACCTGGTTTTACTTCAACCTACACTGACCAAATATAAGGTCTATACAATTAAAGTACATTTGATTCCAGTTTTTCAATCAACAAACAACCTTGTCTTTTATCTTTTACATCTTTTATTAATGAAACTAATGTACATCAATTTAAAGGAAAGGGGCGGCGGCCAGCAGAGAACTGAAAGTGGGCAAGTTGACCGACGGCAAGAGGACTCGAACCCGCGTTCCAAACACCACGACCTTACCTGTTTGCCCACCGCCTGCCGAACGTTCAAACCCTAGGAGAGATATTTTCTGTTTATGTACTAGCAAACATGGCAGTTGTTCTATGCGGAACGCAGCTTAAAGTGGACGGAACACATGTCCACATATTTGTCAGGATATGCGGATCACATCGCTTATGTTTAATTATCTTATTGCATTACTAGAAAGTCTTAATATTATTATTTTATTCAAAACTATAAAGACTGTTTTGTAGTCTCGTTCATTGTAGTGGCTAAGACCGGCGGTGTCACTCGATCCTCTGCATTCTTGTTCACACCCTCCCATTTCATTCAAACGCGAGAAAGATCAAATGGCCTTTGACAGGTCAACACCAGTGTTCCCGTTTATTTGTCATCAAACGATTTACATAGGTCTGTTCAGGTTAAAAGTCATTTTCGGATCCACTCCCCCTCGCCATATCTAACTGGCTCACTGTCTCTTCGGTGGCCTTCATTTCAGGCCGTCTCCCCTCCATTCGACTCTGAGCTTGTCACAAAAAATCGGACCATTTTTTTCTTGTTCTAGAATCAGGCCTAAGGGTTAGTTCCCATTCTTGCCTCCTGGGTTTGCAGTCGCTCGGATTTTTATCCCGTGTAAACGGGCTTGACAGACAGCCCGGTGTCACGGGCATGATCCGGCCTTATCACCCCATGACTCGTCGGACCGATGCAAGGCGGCCTAGCACTTAAGGCATTCATTCATGGCCTTACCGGACAGGGGCAAACTGCTTTCTCTCGCAGTAAACATTTGAACCGTTCTAGTGATCAACACTGTTCATTATACAATTAAACGATTCCCCGTACTATCTCGGAATTCTATTAACATTGTTCGGAAGTATGAAAAACTCATTCGAAAATGCAACCCGGTCGGCCTCGTTAGATTTCCGACATGTATTTGAAATCCGGTCCAACTTCGTCACACATTTGCGTGCATGTGTGTTTAGGCCATATGGGAATATTTTTCAAATAGAATTCGAATAATTTTGATATTGCTCCGAAATACTGTAAGAAATTGTCTCTCTGTTTCCCTGTTTGACAATGGTAACCAGAATTAAACCGGTGCAGTAAGTGTAAATGCGGATGTCAACAGCACAAGGCCACGTTGCTTCAGTGCCATACAGAGGTACCCAGAAAAACATGGCTGACCGCCAAACGCCTCTGACGTCAGTTGAACAACAATAGGGCTTGGCACTGGACCGACAGCAAGCCCCAGGACAAGTACGGAGTAAGCCAGGGGCTCTAGTCGGCGGACTGACTGAAAATGGTCTGATTTGTGACACTCTCAGAGGGGAGCGGAGGCAGTATTCGATATGCAGGAACAAAAAGTAGACTATGAGGCCATTAGACAGAGGTCAATCGGCCAAAGAACTCTTCCTTGTGTTGACCGGTATGAACCATGTGATTACGACAGATAGACGAAACCACTGTCGTAATGGTTGGCCAGAAGCCACTCGATCGTTCTCGCTTGATTTGGCGGGGTGAGATCGAACTAGAATCGAGACGACCGATGGAAGATGCTAGAGTTGGCGACCGTGACAAACGAGATATTAAAACAGCAAGCACTTATGATTAATAACCATATCTTGACTTTCGAAAATAAGCGGCTGTCCAGTATCAATAGAATGCATCGTTCCAAGTGTTCTTGTTAAATTCTGACTTCCGAACCATCATTTGCAGTATTCTAACAGACCACGATGGAATTTTGCAACTCTCTTCCCAGTTAGCTTGGTCCAAATTTATAATGTTAAAAAGCCTTACGATTTCGCCCGGTAAGATATGTAGGGGAGAAAAAGATCATGGAACACTCGATTTTATGGAACTGCGTGCAAACATATCCGGCATGTTAATGAGTTATTTGTTTACAACACCACTGATGTTAGACAAAACGGAGATCGCTTTGTGCATTTGGTAAGGCGGCCTGTGTGCTCACATTTGAATCAAAACGGTGACTGAAACTCAAGCAGAAGTAAGATTCAACAGAATCTGATCACAATAACAGTTCTTCTTACTGTCAGGTGCGAATACAGCGCACTTCCCAAATTCCAGTTGATTTGCATGTTCTCATGTGACTGGAATACCAAAAAGGGAGAATCGATATAACCGATTCTTTGGCCAACCTGATGAATCCGAATAAAAAACCGCATTTTGACCAGGGTGACGAGGGAAAAGGGCAAAAGCTGGACAAATCCTTGGTGAAATTGTGAAAAAAACTCGTCATATTCAGTGGCACGCTTTGATGTCACTTTATGACTGATCCAACGGGAAATGAAATCACCGATTACCGAACTGAGGGGGGGTTTACCACAATATGATGCAAAAGACGAGGTAGAAAAACGGCAAAAGCCAGATTAACTGTCTTCGTCGATATGTTTGGTTCTATGGCGCGGGATGAACTTGTCTTGCAATACGAAGTGACAGATGTTTCATTTATATGAAGGGTGAACATGTGCCCTTCGGGTACCGAAACCACTTACCTGATTTTATTTTATTTGACTTGACTTGGCGCGAATAAGACCTTGCAACCAATTAAGATTCATCGCGGTTAATCAAGCCTGTTTCTTATCCAACCCTATGTTCATCACTTCAACAGACGGAGCAGCAGTGACAGACTTTAAAATATGCCTCATTGAATTAATTCAGGCATAAATGCTGGAATGCGGATTTGCCATTGAAAAGTAGGGAACACAGCTGAGCAACTAAACATCGATTCTAAATGCCGAAGTTTTGAGATTACTCAATCTGGAACGGGGATACCAAACATCTTGTCAGCAACCCGACTGACACTCTGTACTGGATGGATGATATTGTTTGTTTGCGTGAACAGTGAAAGATTTCAACTGATGCTATTGGTCAAATGACATTCTAATTTTTATATATGGGTATCAGGGTCCCTGTGTATCGACGTCATGTGATCTCTGGTTTGCTTAAAGCAATCCGAAAACATCCATTGCAAATTAGCAAAGAATGAATCGGCCAAAACGGACT
>LUCM01004662.1:0-10783 GCA_008360955.1 Fasciolopsis buskii | reverse complement strand
TAATTGTTTGTCAGATGATTGTGCGGGCGAATGTGATTGAGGAATGAGGTGAGGTGCGTCCCTAATCATTCTATTCAATCATTCACATAATACTCACTAGCACTATCTACTCTACTCCCATTCTCCTCTTTTCCCACATCGCATTCGGTCCCGCATGCATCCGTGCCCCTATTGCTTCATGTGGATATTTCTCTCCTCTCTTATGTTTCAATTAATCACTCATTTATCATACTCTAACTTTGCATCCCTGGCTATCACCACTTCTCAATTTTCATCCAAACGAATCATCACCAAATGGGCCTGCACAGGATTTTTTTTCAACTACCGGAATATTTCCATTCAATTCGTTATCCACCGCGTTTTGAAGCAAAAGAAATTTTAAATGTCTTACTCACTGCTCCATTGTCACTGTTATCACTCCAGCAATTAACCCAGAGCCCTTGAGTGGCATTGACGAGAGGTCATCTTTGGTGTAAATGAAAATTCTTCCTAACCGAAATTGTGCAGTGGTACGTCGTGCGTTGCATTTTGCGATCAGGCGATAAAATGCTTGCCAACCAAGGATTCACATAGCAGGAGACAATGTGGTTTTTAGGCATTGTTGGAGAAATTGTGGTACGAGAAGGAAGGTAATATGTGATTATCTTATGGCCATTCCAGAAGAGGTTTAGTACTAAGAACTGAGCGTCATGAGGAATGTGGGTAAATCTAGTTCAAATGCGTTACGAAGCCCTGCGGGCGTGGTCACATCATAACTACCCCTTTCAGGGTATGCTTCGAGGTTAGAACCAAATATGTATGATGCAAAGCCAACAGATTTTAGGTACATTGAAGTCACACGCAACTATCCTAGGACTGGGTGAGGACCACTGAGGAAAAAGACTGTCTCACGGATCTCACAGATGTGCGAAGTATTCAGATATGGGGGCGGTATGTGCACTCCATGTGGATTGAAATCTCAGAAAATCAAATGTGTAGGCACAGGTTGTCAAAACAAAACGAGCAGTAGGCAAAGGGGCGTGAATACTGACGGAGGCTGTTTTACGCGGGTCGAGCAACCGGGATTAGATCTATGGGTTTAGTAGGATTTGTGACTTAGAAAAAGGGAACGAAGAATTAGGACTGTGATTGGTTAAACATGATGTATGTTGCCAAAAGTCTTTCTCAAGTGCCGTTGGCTGCCAGATGTTTGAGCTGCGGGATTTTAACAGCAGTGCAAGGTATTCATCACAGTATTTCAGGTCGTATAGTGTCCAGTAGGCGGGTTTTTCAGAGTCCGGATATTCACCAGGATCATCAGGATTAAGGAGAGTGCTTAATTGTGGTGAAAGAATAATCAATTTCGGCCACATGTCCTAACTGGAAAAGGACTGCCGAAGTTACGGAACTGTGGGTAGAAATCTAGGATGATGGGAAACGTTTGGGAATTAATGAACGGGATGTGAAATAATTCCGGTATGGGGGATTCGGTATCATTGAGGATGGGATGATGAATGGTGGTCTACTGATAACGCTGTTAGTGCGGACCTGCCAGTCTGGTGGATTTTCGGGGGCTTTGGATAATGCCCATGGTAAAACCGGTTATCGGGTACTTGTGAGTGGCTTTTGTGGCAATAGCTAATTTTTGGAACTTGCAAGAGTGAGGAAAACGGTGTTTAATGGACGGGGCATTTGGGTCCTGCGATGGACAAGAGGAAGATGAGATAGGAGATTCATGTTAGCTGCTGGGTCAGAGGACAAGTTTCTGGTAGCTAGATTCTAGCAGGTGGCGTGGGGATGCAGAGCTAAGTTATGCGGAGTTATTTGGATAATGGCAGTTGGGGTCAAGTTCTGAGGCGACCCGAGTGGTTTGTATTCGTTTCTAAAGGGAGCAAATATCCAAAATGAAAGGCAAGTGGACCCACACAGGCGGGAAAAGATAAAATTCTGCTATATTCAGCACACAGAACACAGCCTTATTGTATAACTGGACATTTTCAATCATTCTGATTCGATAGACAATGGCAACACAATCGCCATTGTTTGCCATTCATTGTCATATCCTCTAGTGTTTCCAGCCACTTAGTTGACGAGTCTTTCGGACTCCAACCACGAAGAAGTGGGACACTTACCTTACCAAAGTTCGCTGTACATTTTCTCACCCCGCGTTGCTACGTCATCTGTTCACCTCCACATGGCTCCTTCCATTCCTTGAAAGGAACACAAAATAAGGCACGGTATTTCATGGTAGACGAGTGTTCGACATACGCAAAACGTGACCCAACCAGCGTAGTCCACTAAGTTTCATACGATGAAACAAGCTATTCTCAGAAGTGGCACCCAATACTAGATTTCTGACCTCCACATTACTCACCCGGTCAATCCATCCAATCCGAGCCATAATAAGTAGATATCGGTGGTCGAAAACCTCTAACCAACGGACAAGTCCCACACGAATATTCCATGTCTCGCGGCCATACAACAGAACTGAACACACTGAGACACAGTACACAGTACACGATCTTTCAACTTCAGTGAAGCATCAGGCCGACGCCACAAGTGCATCAGTCCAGCGTAAGCTGCTCTAGCCTTCAAGATAAACGCATTCACCTCCGCTGTCGAGCTACTATCGTTCAACACGCAGCTGCCAAGTTAGGCGGAAAGTTCTGCAATCGTTAGTTGTTTTTTGCTCAACATCATCTTCGGCACTATTGCCGTCCAGGTCTGCGATAGCAATCTGCTTTTTAAAGGTGTAAAGCACATGCCAAACGGAGCGACCGATCTGGAGAGTGTATCTAGTGCCCGTTGTGCATGGCCGGCGAGGCGAAAAGGCACACAAATTCGTTTGCGTAATCTAAGTTTCGCAGCTTCCCTCCAGTTCACATTTCGATTCCTACATCCCGAGGATTCCTGAATCATTTTCTATCACCCCGTCCATGACGAATTTGAACAGAAGTGGTGAGTTACGAAAAACATGTCGAAATCCGCGCAGCTACCAAGGTATGTGAAAAGGTCTACAATTGTTAGTCGCTAGCAACCGGTACACGAACTTCATTTGCATGCCCTTTTTTGCAGAGCAGTGAACACCGCTGTCCGATCGGCTGAGTCGAAAGCAACTTTCAATTCTAAGAAGGCTATGGTGGTAGAGCAGCGGTTTGCTTTGCGCGTTTCCGGTATCGTTCGGAGACTGGATGTCCAGTCGATGTATCACCAAACTGGGGGAAACACGGCCTGTTGTTCGCAGAAATTACTCTCGCAATAGGTTTTCCCACAAACCTAGAAGCCAAATCGTAAAGTATTTAATATTACGCAAAAGATAATTGCGGAACACGGCACCAGCTATTCAGTGGAACTTGAAATTAATAATCTTTCCCAGATTTCAACTTTCAGGCAGGCTCTTCAAACTTAGTCACATCTGGGGATCCTAGTGGAGTGCTTCATACGATGTTGTCATTTGAACTAGAGAAGGCGCATGACCGTATCTCTCACAACCAACTCTAGTTCGCTGCGCTGCCCTACGGTTCAAATGACTCTTGAAGGAAGCGTAGGAAATTTCCTCGGGAAAAGGTTGCACCTCTCTGTTTAGTTCATTTATTAGTAGGGTTGTCCGAGGCAGCCTGACATGTCCGTCTTTTGTTCTCTTAAACTAAAATACTTTATCCACTAATTGTTCTTGAAGGTGATCACAAGGTCCAACACACATTTGGGTCAAGTGCAACTAACTGCCGTATTGCTGACATTTCTGAAGAGTTTCGTTCCGCTGGTCTTCCATGCTCAAAACGAGCCACTAAGTTTAAGAAGCTGGCCATTCTGGCAATTGCGAAATCGATCTTAGACCCCTGTCTATTGAAGGTTCGTGGGCTACCACTATCGCATGTGATCCCGATCAGTATGGTAGCTCCTCAATTTACTTCTCCAAGTGTTCCTCACTGCAAACGGCAAAAGCTAATAACTGCCTAATTATAATCTTCGGATCCTTGCGCCTTTTGGCAAAGAGCGTTGGTGTTCANGCAGCCAATTGGGGAATATGACCGTCGGCGGGAAGAGGTAAACTCGTGGTCTTCGTGCTCGAACACCACGGTCTTACTCGCTTTACCATCGCCAGCCAAATTTTATAGGGCATTAGGCTATTATTTGTCTCCGGTTACATTTCCTGAAGCTCGTTGATATTCAGACACCTCCGCAACCACCGATTCTCCGCTTTATAATGAAACGGTTGCAGAGTGAGACTTACTCACAGGTGCGCGGAATGCTGAACTTTAACCAACGGACAAGTCCCACACGAATATTCCATGTCTCGCGGCCATACAACAGAACTGAACACACTGAGACACAGTACACAGTACACGATCTTTCAACTTCAGTGAAGCATCAGGCCGACGCCACAAGTGCATCAGTCCAGCGTAAGCTGCTCTAGCCTTCAAGATAAACGCATTCACCTCCGCTGTCGAGCTACTATCGTTCAACACGCAGCTGCCAAGTTAGGCGGAAAGTTCTGCAATCGTTAGTTGTTTTTTGCTCAACATCATCTTCGGCACTATTGCCGTCCAGGTCTGCGATAGCAATCTGCTTTTTAAAGGTGTAAAGCACATGCCAAACGGAGCGACCGATCTGGAGAGTGTATCTAGTGCCCGTTGTGCATGGCCGGCGAGGCGAAAAGGCACACAAATTCGTTTGCGTAATCTAAGTTTCGCAGCTTCCCTCCAGTTCACATTTCGATTCCTACATCCCGAGGATTCCTGAATCATTTTCTATCACCCCGTCCATGACGAATTTGAACAGAAGTGGTGAGTTACGAAAAACATGTCGAAATCCGCGCAGCTACCAAGGTATGTGAAAAGGTCTACAATTGTTAGTCGCTAGCAACCGGTACACGAACTTCATTTGCATGCCCTTTTTTGCAGAGCAGTGAACACCGCTGTCCGATCGACTGAGTTGAAAGCACCTTTCAAGTTGAGAAACACTAAGTTCGTGGGGCGACCGTGCGTGTGGCGCGTTTTGAGTATCTGTCAAAGAGCGAACATCTGATCGATGCGACCCCGTTTTGGCCGAAATTCGGCCTTTTTTCGCGGAAATTGCTGTCGCAAATCGGTGCCAAAAGGTGCAGCGTTATCGACGCCAAGACCTTATTAACCATTGTAATTAAACTCATCCCCCGAAGGTTACTGCAGTCGCTCTTTTTACACGTGATGGTAAGGGCGTCCGGCGAATGTCGACTTCGTTGACAAGTAAAATTCTTGCCATTACTGACATGTTCAGCAAGAGTCGTCTGGCATTAGACAAAGAATAAAAGAACCAAAATGACGGGAAATTCTCAAGCCATCCAGGTTAAGTAGGAACAGCTTTCTACCTTTTATCGACAGTGCACTCAACGCCCGCAGTGTTGGCCTGTATGTAGCCCTGGAGTTAATTTGGACAATAAACTTTAATAGGCCTGGTAAAATCATAATGCAGATAGCAAAATCGCAGGCCAACAGGAAAAAGAGCAAAAAGGCGTCGCCAAATGCTAGGCATTTTTAAGACATTGGGCAGGTCAAGCGTGGGCAACTAAAATAAAAGCGGCTGTGAGCTGGGCGTTCATCATTCGCTTAACAAAATGATCCGGATTGACAGAGCCATATCCCGTTCGAAGAGTGGATTCGGGCTGCCCAATCGGTCCAGCTTTACCACCACAGTCACGGATAAATTCCCTTCAGTTGATAAGTAACTTGATCAAGGAACGAAGGGATGTGGGTCCCCCAATACAAGGAAGCGTCAAGTCTCCTCCGAGATACAAGCTTTACTGCTTTTCAGCATAGCGCCACCCAAATTAACCCAAAATTAAGAAACAAATGCTATTGCCACATTCGTCAACGGTGTGACTTCATCGATCGGGATTCTCCGTAATTCTTACTTGAAAAAGATATTTCAGAATCGTAGTGAACGGAGAATCAGAAGAAATAATCCTCTAGGATAGGGGATGACTGAAAACTGGCGGGAATGCAGGTATCCCATTTAATGTACTCAACAAATAAGCGAGCACATGTGGCATGTCACGGAGAATGATCTCAGGTCATGCTTTGGACCTCACTGGTTTATAGGCGCTGCGTAGATCATTTATTTCCACAACACAGTCTTAGTTAATATTAGTGCCCAGAAAAACTTGGGAAGTTCAAGTAGGGCTATTTTCCCTATGTCGTTTAAAGGCAGTGGTGTGTACGGTGACGCTTCAGCTAGCTGAGGTGGTCAAGAGCGAAAGGATTTACGTTGTATCATTTCAATGGTCGTACTGTTTAAATAAGAAATGAATAGGGTTATCTGCTTCTCCCTTTGCTAAGCTGGTTTCAAAACAGGCGGTGCTTGTTCTTCTGGGCAATGGGGGCGTCCGGCCACTCAGACAAATCAGCCTTCTTGGCCACGCAAAGTCCCGCTTATCTTACTCTTCCCTGAAAGCCTCTTTCCAGGGTTCACCAGATGATATCTGTCTTCCAATTCCCCTGCTACGAGAAATCACTCATGCGAACAAAGAATTACTAGCACCAGGCTGAGGCAGATAAGATTGGGTGGTTCTCCTCAAGGAAAGACTCGGGACACCGACGGCAGCATTTTCTCCTAGAACCACCCTCTGAATGGAAGCCCCAAGAAAATTATTCAAAATAATTCTTGTTTCATTTCTAATTAATTCAATTCTTTATTTCAGTTACGATGAACCAACTCACAGGTAAAATCCTCTACCTTGTATAGGATATTCTCAGAATATAGTACTCACCGGTTTTCGCCTGACTTTGAAGACAAAAGTGGCTATGGAGCCTCAATGTACACAGGATCAACAGTGACACTCCGAAGTGGTTATCAACTGTTTGCTGCTGAATTACTTTGCGTCCCAAACGCAACCTGATACCAGCACTACCTTGATCACTTTACCACATAAAATCTTCATTATTAGCCAAGAAACCAGCTAGATATATCAGCAATAAACCCTCCGACAGTTGGCTTAAGGTCAACTCAACTTAACTTCCTACCGTCGTAAATCATACTCCTTAACTTCATTTTTAATTCTTGGCCTAATTCTTCATTCACACGGCCAACCTTAGGTCGGATAGTGTCTCTATTTTTCTACCATTCATTAATCACAATAAACCCAAGCTAGCACCCAAGCCGGAATATGTCTCCCTCCTAAGTCCCAGTTCTCCCACCCAGGCTATACGCGCTGTTGCCAGCTACGCCCACCTAAAGGGCAACTACGGATCCACTAGATTCGCGCTCCTGATAGGACGCTGATAACCAGACCTGGCGCTCGATTGCTGGTCCGTTCAACACAGACCGTTCCACTGACCCACTTTGGATACTCCAAATCAGATGGATTATTATGATTGAACAAAAATGCAGATACTACTGACGCCGAAACGACTTGTGGGCCATCTAAAATCAAAATCTGCCACAATAAAATGACAACTTACAGAAAATCCTTGTCTGGTGTATTTGAAACTTTTACTTCTTGCACAAATGTTCCCTCCATTGCACTCAGTCCAGTTTGCCACCAGGCGCATAGAAATGAAATCGGTCATACTGAGCGTTCCATTATCTACCTTTGCAAAACGTTTCATGAAACCATGTGTTTCAGATAGTTCAGTAGACTTGAAATTATTCATCCGTCATCACCAGCATTTTATCGACCCTTCATTGTTGTTAAATGCGACTTCCTTATTCACCTTGCATAAACTTCCTCCTGGTTTTAACTAATTTCTATCCAGTTGTCATATCCCCACTGATCTTCACCTTGCCAGCTTAACTTTTCTGTCTATCACGTAACGCTCTTGACGTTTGTGCCTCCAACCATATTTCGACATAAACCATTGAGCTCGTGTCACGTTTTGCGCTAGCGATAAGCACATTTAGTGTACTCAAACACGAAGTTACTTGCAGTAAGCTGCTCACAAACAGTCCTAAAATAACCTGTATAATCTTGCAAAACAGTTTATCCACTTTTGATTTTTGCCTCACATAATGGTGCACTGCACATTGCAATGCAGATTCAGATCGCGCCTGCCGAGTAATCCAACGTAGCATATATCCCTATATCCTTTCTGATTTTCATGTACAAATTTGATCTTGCCTTGCGCATGCCCTTCGTAAATCGAGAAATATGCGAAAGTATTCTTATCCCTAAGTCCTAAATCAAATCCATACCGAATCCCCTCCAAATACATTGTGTAATTCCAAGCTCTGTTAACACCGTGGTTCACCTAATCTCTTTTAATTTTTAATTTTCTTATCATCGACACTTAGTTGCGCTGTTCTCCGCCCATCTGCTTCCCCATTGAAGCCGTCTTCCTTCGCAGTCCACCAGCGAAATCCCCAGCGCCGCTGACTTCAACACTTTTTGAGTCCACGTCCAAACTATCCATGATGAAACCACTGCAAATTTACATACGTGCCATGGATTCTAACAACGCTTATCAACATTTGAACTTACCAAACCTACCGAGGACATGAACACTCATTTATTTGCACGCAATCTCAAGTGAAGCTTTCTAATCATTCTAATAATTCATGCTTACCTGCATTTTTACTGCATTGAGACTATTCACTCCCACGCAGGTTGCCAAAGTAAGGGCATCCGGCCTGTAAAATGGATTGCCCTACCAAGGATCTCGTAATACGCTTGCTTGCCCTTAACCTTTGTGACCGCTTGTGCGTCAAACTTATTCGGCTTCGTGTGACTGCACTACTTGACCGTTGAAAGGACAAGACAGTCGGAAGCGGTAGCAGGCTGAGTATATTTTGACAGGAACGTGCAAACAAAGCCGGCGTGGTTAACGCGCAAATGGCGATCGCGCCTGGCGGTCAACGTTCGTTTAGACGTGCTACCCGGAGGATCAACTCCAAGTTCCGCTGCAGGGTCCTCCTAAATGACCGTCGGAGAAGAGCTTCGGTTTGAACCACATGGAACAAACCGGAAACTGGCGGGAGTCCTGGGCCTTGGCATTGATCGCCAATTGGAAACTTTCAGCCATTTTGTTGTTGGTCACGTGGGTGTTAGTTGATGGAAACTGACCGTGCGCCGGGCACTCAACCTGAAAAACACCGTCAGGAGGTGAGCACAGGAGGTGCGGTCCCCCGACCCAGCTGCGCCCGCACACTGCCTCAGCCAAGTTGCTTTCCTGATATACGTCGGTCAGAACGGTGGAGCTTACCGCGCCCCACATCCACGGGTCTCACTCTTTTCCAGAATCTTTTCCAGGCGTGGCTGAAGAAGAGTGTCTAACTTCGGGTTCTCCTCTTCCTCTGGTGCGTGCATGATGTCGACCATGAAAACTTGCCGGAGTCCATGGAATCGCCTCAGCCATGAGATTCTTCTGAGAGAGGGTAAGACAAAGACAAACTGGTGGAAACAGTATTCGTGAACAAGGGTGGATGTTGCAGTTCATGGCGGGCACCTAACATCGGTCAGTGCTGCATTTGTTGGTTTAACATGCGGCGGCATATCCATCGGCACATAGATTATCGCGACAAACGCCATCGTATTAAGTACAGATATGTAATTAGGACAGGGGAGTATTCAACCATCTGATGTAAAATTGGTAACGAAATCAGAGAAACGCACGGTTTGCCTTACCTTGCGGCCGCTACGGCTGCTTCGCATATCCGGAACTTCGGGTGTGATTGATGGTGTTGTGGTTTCAGCCATAACAGCAGTCTCCACGGGCGGCACTGGCAACAGCTGGGCTCGGCCATGTTGACGGGGAACATCAGATAAAAAGAGCCTATCGTTAAACCTGCATTCCATGGTAGCAGGTTTAATACGGTCGATAGACACCGTGTCTTGTCGGCTGGCAATGTCAAAAACGAACGTTTTAGTACCGCGTCCTACCACGTGACCGCTAAAGTTAATGAGCTGCCTCGTCGAAGATCGTCGAAATCGGGATCCGTTGCTCGGGCCTGTGCAATCTCGTCGAAGTCTATGTTCGGTGTTTGGGGTGTCGGTTGTCAGAGATATTGGTGCTGCAGGGTCAGGAAGTGCGAGTAGCGCCATTTTGGTGATAACATTCCTAATGTAAATGAAAGCTTGTTTTGCAGCCTCGGGGAATGCGAACTTGCGCTTAACTCCCCGTAAGAGATCTGGTAGGGGGTAATTGCTTATGCGCAGTTAGGAATAAAACACCGGTAGAAGTTAACCAGGCCGACAAATTGCCGTAGCTGCCGATACGAACGAGGCTCTGGGTACACCTGAATGGAGGTGACCTTATCTGCAAGAGAGCTTTACCCGAGGACGAAACGATACGCCCTAGGAATGTGACGCTGTTTTCCATGCTCACATTTTGATACGTCAATCGTTACGCCATATTTCCTGAGGTGGTCGAAGAGAGCCCGTATTTGAGCGAGGCGTTGCTCAACCGAGTGGCTAGCTACTAGGATATCGACGCGGTAAGCAAACATATCCTCCAACTCGCGCGTGGCCTCATGCATGAACCTTGATAGGTTTGAGCAAGATTGCTGAGCCCGAAGGTCATTCGCACAAACTAGAGAAGAAGCTGGACGACGAGGCCTACTAAATGTTTGGGGTCCTGTGGTCACTATACGGTGGGTACCTTTTCATTGACGGCTGAAAGTGACCCGGCATGTCGCCGTATGCCCGGGTAGTCGCAAAGTAGCCCGTTGTATGGCTGTTGTGCTGGCGGTTTAGCGTACTGTGGCGTAATTTGGTTGACAGTGGCGTACGAGCCGGTCACGGTCAGCCACGTTTGACGATCTACTATTTTCCTGTGCCGAGCGTCGACTCGTAGATTGAACTGCTGGAGGAAGTTTATGCCAATAATCGGGT
>LUCM01004659.1:0-21721 GCA_008360955.1 Fasciolopsis buskii | reverse complement strand
ACTTGACGACTGAAGTCTCTAGGTGCGGTACTTGCTTTGCACCTTCAAAATGCAAGGTACTACTTGTTCAAGGCTGGCAAGAGCCTGTGCATACACTCGCCCTTTGTGGTAATCGATTAGAAGCAATCAACAGCTTCAAATACCTCGGGAGCCCAATCACATCTAGCAGAAGCGTTGGGGAAGAGGTCATATCATGAACCGCAGAAACCGGAGCAGCTTTCGTGCACATGCGACACTTTTGGCGCCACCATGACATCCAGCTTTGCTACAAGGGAAGGGTGTACAATGTCACAATTCGTAGTGTTCTGCTTTACGGTTGCGAGACTTGGTCTGACCGCGTTGGGGACGCCCAGCGACCTTCTGAAAGCTGAACTGGATAGATATCGGCCAATCGTTTGCAGCTAACCGCCAAGTATGAGCATGTCCGATCGTAGGCATACATGAGGCTAGTTTATCTTTCTGGAGAGGTAGCCGTAGCAAAGTAAAGTAGAGCCTAAACCCGGAAGGCTGCAAGCTGTACGCGACGTCCTAGTTCTGCATAACAGGGTCATAAAGGGGGTGGGGGTTGAGACCATTCCAGTAACATCAAAAACGAATTTCACGGAGCGTGGAAATAACCCACCACCATGTTCACAACGATGCGGGTCTTTCCCCGGTGATGTCGAAGCACCTTTCAACAAACCGAAATCTTAACTACTAAAAGGTATAATCACAACTACTGATCACCAGACTCACCTTGTTACTGAAAAAGACGTGCCAGTTATAACCATTTCTGTAGCAATCACAGAACATTCCCCGGAAACCTCTCTCACAATGAAGGATACCAATTACTCAGGAAGGTGTAAGCCATAGCCAAGACAATTAAGAAATACAGACATCTTGACGTTCATTTTTGGCTTGTTACTGAATAGAAATTTGTAGCCTCCATTTTCGGCGTTAACCGTAACGGTAAAATAAAAACAATAAGGTGCGGCGGTGACGAGATGAACTCTCCTGTCACAGCTCTTCCATTCCACTTGGACTTGTAGACAAAAACGAAGATACTGATGTACTTACCAACTTCTTTTTTGCCTGGTTCATGCGATAAATTTAGAATTTCACCATTCCTGGCATGCCAGAAATTTACTTTGTTCCCTCAGAGATGTTAACTTAGCCACTACATAGTGCTTTATTTTCTGATGTGGAAATGAAATTATGCAAACCACCAACAGGGAAAGCCGCAACACCTGTATCGACAAAAGCTTCAACGCTGATTTCAGGGATCCCGTCATTTTATCCATCAAGAACCAAAATCTCCTCATTAGCATAAAATATTACAGATTCCTATTTGTGTTCCTCTGCACAGCTGATATCCGTCACCATTTCCAAATGCTTTCGTGAGCTGTTTTAATGTTTGTTGTGCCCTCGTATATACTTTTAGACAGGGGCTCGTCTTCTGAGTTAAGGAGCCTTATCCTCAAGGGTATAGTGGCTAGCCGCACATTCATCTCATGGTTGCCATCCTAAGTAGGCACAAAACAATTACCTTAGCAGCTAAATTCAGGTCTTTCATGAAATTAACAGATATTTGTAGTCTTAGACTTTCTGCGTTGGACTAGACTATTTCTTTCCAAGGCCACCAATGTAACTATCCGCGAGCTAACATTGTCACCACCGTAAATTCATCTCGGTGTATCTTGCTCACTCCGCCGACATCGCGCGAAACTTGAGACTGAGTTACGTAAAGGCAAAGTATGCTCAGGTCCATCTACCGGACGGCCAAGAAAAAAAGGGCGGTAGCAATAGATCAGCTGGCATTGAAGAGACAAGCGGATTTAGTTCCATCCCACCAGACTAATTTTGGTTCCTGCCAAGTCACGAAATAAAAGACTCAATTGACGAATAAAATACTAAAGAACCGGTCCCCAAGAGTGTTGAGTTAAATCTCTTAAAACGCCTAAGAATCTTCTAAAGGACACACAATTTCAGGGTTTACTCCTAGAGAAACACCGACGTAGGTGTTTACGCACAAACTCTGGAGGATCTGAAAACTCCCCAGAACTGTTTAGGCGGTGGAGATTGTTTGCGTGTCTACTTTTGTTGTTAGTGACTCGTTTCATTCATCCTCTGAAAATTTTTCTGTCATCTTTTACAATCAAATTCTACACTAAATAACCCCTTAATCTTTTTGCTCATTTACATTGATTCAGTCATCCTGTTTGACGGGCGGTGGTCAAGCGAATAAAGTCGTGGCGTTCGGACCTGACGGTCACGGGTTCGAATCCCCCCACCACTTAGCCTCGTGGTAGCTCTCTGTTGACCGCGGTCCCCTTGGACTTTCGTTTCGTTGATAAAAAAGTAAAAAACAAAAGATAAGAGAGTTATATCAATATGATGATGTTTGTTTACGATACGTCAGAAAACCTTGTACTTATCGGGGGCTGTATATACTTGGATGGAGGCGTATGTTCACTGATGTCAGTCAACCAATCGCTATTCTAAAGAATGGGTTGTAAATCTACTGCTCAACAGTAGTCACTTCAATAGATTCATAAAACACTGCACGTGAGGAACAATGAAATACACTAACTTCATCAACTTCCTTACCTGGAAGGAACCTTGTGAGCTGTAGTCCATAACTGTTAAGTGAGGGTTTGCTGCAGCACCGCTGAGTCGATTTAGCCTGTATTGCTTATCACAGTTCACTACTGTTAGGTAAACATCGGCGCCTGTAAGTAAGTGGATTTCGAGAGCCTTCTTGAACAGACCATCACGCCGTTTTCTGAACGTAGCCTTGGAAGAATAACCATAAGTCGTCAATGAAAAATGATTTACCATTCGTTTATTCTTATCCTCTATTTTTCCAACTTTCATTTTGTTTCGGCCCATTAAAGAATTGACAAAATTACCGCTCTATGTTGATCTTACCCGACGGCGCTAAAATACATGGATAGATGTTCAGAATACACTGAACAATACAGGGGCTATTTGGTCATCGAAACAACAAATGTCAATTAATAAGCTGACAGGAACATCCACAAGGAACATAATGGTAAAGTGCAGAAACGCCATTACTAATCCCTATGGAGTAGTTGCTCTATAGTGTTCATGCAAATAATAATGCTAGACAGTGGGATTCAGGATAACAGTGGTCAAGAGAATTAGGTTACTGCCACCTCGAAATACAGAGACTCGACCACCACGAACACTGGTCTCTTTGGCAAGGAGCAGTTCGCTACCACTCGGATAGTTAACACACGTAGTTCAAATACACATTTTGTAGTTCTGTCAATTCGAATTGCATGACTATAATTGTCGATATCCTCTCACAATGTGATTGGCCTTTGGCGGTATAGCTTTTATGGTATGTTTCACCCTTGAGTGTAATGAGAGGGCCATGATCCAAAGCCGCTGGAAGTCATTATATACGAGGGGAGCAACCGGGAACTACGACTCCGAAACTTGCGGTGGCACTGACTTATGTCAGGTGTAGTAACGAGCCCGACGACAGCGAACTGTCATCTATCACAAAAACCACCGGCAGATCAAAGACTCCAACTTCTAATCTTTCTTGATGACAGACGTTTTATTGGACCGACCACCATCGATCGACCATAAGGTTTGGCTTTCATTTGTTGGACTAACTCTCACCAAATTGTCAATGGTCACCAGTGGGAGAAATCTTTGTAATTTACGCCTGTAAACTAGGATCAAACACTGTCCCGTGCTCCCGTCAGCTTGCGTCTAGTCTGTGATCGCACCAAGACGAATACCATTCATCTTGCTCTTAGCCAAAAATCGTCGATTTCCAGTCGGAGCTTTCTATGCCGTTACGGTGAAAACCAAATTCCCATGATTCCAGAGGACATCGTTAGTAGCTTAAAGATGCTCTACACGAAAAATACAGATGTAACACCAGATTCCAGGACATGTGCCCCGCTAGAAATCTGCAGACCCACACAGTCAGATGTGTGTCTTCTGGCTGACCAGGAGGCTAGGAGGTGGGCAAGAGTAGTAATCAGACAGTTTCTTGTTGCGATCTCGCAGCCCTGATAAGTGAAAAGGAAATCGCAAAATCATGGAGGAGACGAACTACAGAGAAGCAAAGGCACTGCCAAAGCATGACTACCCCTGACTGCGGTATTCAGACATATGGCCCAAGGTCTTCAGTAACCGCGTTGGGGAATCTCGTGGACCCCAACCCGGTAATCTAACTCGACCTATTTGGGGCTTCACGCTCTTTCTGCTAAGTCACATTCCATGTATTAACTGCATTCGAGAAAAGTGTATACCAAAGGTATCGATTTGTGAGAATCCGCAACATTTATCCAAATCACGTTAACTTATTCGAATTCAGTGTCTGTTCTACCGACTAAATTGTGCAGCCTAATACCTTACATATCGTGTGTCACTAAGAAAATTCTTCCGCCATATTCGAAGGATACCACGAAGGCACCCATGTTCAAAAGTCGAGAGTATTCGCATGTTTTTGAGTCGCACAGCAGGACCATTTGCATTGCTGCAGTGTGAACTCGAAATGTAATTAGTATTCTGATGTTGCGTCACAAATGCCTCACACCGGTGAATGACAGCCGAGTCTTCTGTATAAGTGAGAACGTTTTATTCAATGTACGCACATTTGGTGAACCGTAACAAACTTCTCCGCTCCATCCAGCTCCCCACTTCTAAGGAAAAGCTTTGGTCTTAAGTCAACCAAGTTTTGTGGCAGCATTTTACACTTTGGAAGGACTGAACCCGTGAAAAATATTCCACCCACCTGAGTCTTCGCTCAGGTGCACATCATCTGCAGATTCTAAGTCAAACAATGTAGTGCCCCAAAAAATAGCAACCCAGTATCCTCACATAAGAATAGGGCCATAGGGGATGTCTCAGAACGATTTATCGGGTTTTTTGGACAGTTTAGTTGAACTCCTTCCAGAGAAGAGCTTTTGATCCAGGGTGTGAGGTGATATCGCCTCGCTGAGGGTTAACGCACGAGTAATCAATCACTTGTTGGACTAACTGGCGATGGAGGTATTCAGAAAAGGTGCAAGGCATTTTTGGAGGATTGGCAGAAGCCAGTGCCTGCATTCCTGGATGGTGAAGCAGTGTCTGATCGCAAACAGTGATGTTATGGATGAGATCACACCACGAACTGCGAAATCCAGAGCAGTTTTCGTGAACATGCGACACTCGTGAGGCCGCTATGACATCCGGCTTCTCTCAGTGAAAGAGTGTACAACCCCAAAAGTTTGTAGTGTTCTTAGCGGTTGCGAGACCTGGCACCTATGCGGTGCATTTGACCACCGATTTGCCGTAAGTACTGCTCGAACCTGGTGGAAACATCGGGTAGGGAATGACAAGGTGCGTCATCGTGCGTTATATGCAGACGGTCACCCTCCAAGTGAGGTAATCACTTTACATCGCCTTCGGTGGCATGGACGCGCACTGCCTATGTCTGCTTATTGTATGCCTGCAGAATGAGGGTACGAGCTGATGCCAAAAGTGCAAAGCCGTTTTGTTTCGGTCCGATGCGTCGTGTGACAATGAGAACGGATCAAGTCCAAGAAAAAGAACTGTAAGACAAACCCATTGGTGGTCACGTGAATGACGTACGGGCTAAAGACCTTATCGACTGCAAGCCAGAAAGTAGGGGTGGGAACCAACCATTCGCTGTAACTCTGGGACAAAAGAAAGGCGATCTAGTTTTCGTGACACGCTCAGAGACGAACAGAGACACTGCTTGAAATGGAGATCAAAGATGTCACAATGAGATCGATAGTCGGAGGGTCAGTGAGCATTGTTCTCTGTGAACCTTTATAAGCCGTTTGGTTCTATCAAATGAAGGATGCAGTTGTGCTGACCGACCAGGGGCCATTGTGATCGTTCTTGCTTGATTAAACGGAGTGGGATCTGACCAGAATTGAAGCCACTGACCGCAGCCAGTAAAGTTAGCGATAAAGATAACCAGATTATAAGACGATATCATCATGTGATTATATTGCATGTGCTGGGCAAAGCTGAAAGAAGCGACGGAATTAGCACACATTCTAGCACTCATTAGTGCTTCCCGCCTTAAAGGTTGGAGTAGGAGGTGATGAACACAGTTTGGTAGAGACGCTGAAAATCGTTGTATCGCCTTTCTACATAACTCGCAAACAAAGACCAAAAACAGAGCAAAAAGTCACCGTGTATGGTAAAAGCATGAAAATGAAGCTTGCTTTTATGCTGGTCATTATTTCCTCTCGTGCATCGCCTTATACATACACATATATATATATATATAATACGATGTATGAGTGTAGTTGTAAGGGAGCGCCCCTCAGCCCCTAGAGCCATCCACACTAGAGAAGGGAACCTAAAAACATGACCCTGAAACCTGGAGTGGTAAAGGACAAAATAAGGTCTCAATAGGTCAGATTTGGTAAACAGAAGGACGACATCAAATCGCCACCTACAACGAACACCCGCAACCAGCACGCGGTTCCACGTGTTTCTTCATGTGCTTGTAGCACTTAAACACATCTACTTTTCTTGTCTTTGTCGATCACCATGTTCTACGCACCATTGTTTTGGGAAGTGGCTGATAATTTGCCTTCCTGAGCACTTGGAATACCACAGCTCATTTAGATTTTGTTTTTGTCTTGCGATCAGCTTCAAAGGCATATAAGTGCGGAATAACCATTGTTTGAACATCCACGAGTAGTGTTAAACATAATTGTGGCTATAGATTACTACGACCGACGCTCGACTGTGACTGGCCCTGTATCCATTTTTCACATTTTTATTTAATAGCGAATCACCTGACCCCACTAATCAGTATTCCTTATTTCCCCATTTTTCTACTCCATCCCCATATGCCTCAAAGAGCGACGTCCCAGCCGAGCGCACGAGTACCGAACATCAGGCAAACAAACAATCCTACGAGTAGACTTACAAGCGCACATACAACTATATCGATAAGCTGTAGACTACGCCATAGCCAGGTACAAATGATTCAGTCAATGACTTGATCTGCGTCACACCACCTAATCGTGACAACGGAACACAGCGGCCACATCACTCCAGTGCCAATGCTAATCGCGGGCATCGTGCCGGTAAGTTGCTCTGCCGCTGGCGTAAGACTGTTACGCATCAAGTATGTACTAAATCACTTCGACTTCCCATTCTAAGAACTTGGTAAAGAGGCTCTGTTGGAAATTGAGCTCCTCCTTTGTTCCATGGGATGCGATGGTAGCCAATTCACCCAAACCAGACGACCCGAGATCACCAGGTCCAGCTCCCACTGAAGGAGGCGAAAGCGCTGCTCAGAGTGGTCTGAACGGCATTCTGTATGACACTTGTGATGAATGGTATCACCGCAAGTGCACAGAGCTCTAAGACTTCATGTGAAGCTTACTGCCTGACTCCACTGCAGGAGTAAAGTAGGTGTAGGAGGAGGTCAGTGAGCAACAGAAACTGGAAAATCTCTGAGAGTAACCTAAGAATAATCCCACTAATTAAGCAACCCCAGTGGGTAAAGAGAAGAACTTCAGCTGCAAACAGGAAGAAAAATAACTACTAAGTTTGAAGAAAGGATCACTAGTGGTGATTGAACTGAGGAAAGAGAGGCATGCCCCAATGGATATGAGAAAATGTTTCAGCCAGGGTGACCGTAGGGGAAACATGATGAATCAAAAAAGCGATTAACGAAGAGAGAGGAAGCTAAGTTCACGCAGGATATAAACCAAAAACGAACCGTCACTTACTGTAAGTAACAGCTCACTGGCGCCGCTGTCTTTTGCCAGACATTCATCTCCCTTTAATAGTCCCGTGGGTGCTTCGACTCCCAAACAAAGCTAAGTTAGCTGTCGTAAATTTGCGTCAACGATAACACTTTCTCATAACAGCGTCCACCAGGACTTTTTGTCCGCAGCAGCTGATGCAGCTGTTTTTCGTTAACTAGTATGAACTCAAAAAAATGACCTTTATTGGCGAAAACAACAGCAACATCCTGGGTAATTACGTTATGCTTTTATTATCTAAAGTAGAACGAACGGACGACGAGCATATCTATAGGGAATATGGAAGCCATGCGATAAGACCTCACCTTCTTTTGGGGACATGGAAAAATTCGGGCCTTCGCCAATCGTACCGGTGAGTATTCCAGTAAGATACTTGGCAGCCACACCAACCACTTACCACAACATATTTTGTGCCTAAAATGCATGAGGTATTCACTAAAGCTTAAATACCTATTTAAGTTAGAAGGTAATTCTGCGGTTGATTGTACGAGAGCGATTTTGCGGACTTTGTTGTCCGACTTAGCTCTCATTAACTTAAACAGTAAGCATTTGGTTCCAGGCACGGATTTGTGTCAAAGAACTTTTGGTAACTGGATGAATTTATAAAACGCTTATGAACGCACATGTAGATGTCGTACTCACGCGAAATCTTCCCCGAAGACTATAATTAAAAAAATTTAACGGCGGATCCAACGAACAAGCCCAGTGCCGTCACCTGATGCGAACAGACTGCATCCCACACCTACCGCAAGCAAGCATTTAGATCATACTACATTTTCATCATACAATAGGAGAACCACCATCAGCAAACTAACCAATTCATCATCGGTATTCCCGCCTCATTTGCAGACCAAAACAAAGAAAACGACGACCCTTTCTTAAGACATGAAGTGAACAAAGATCCTTATTGTACATATCTACCTACCACAAAATTTTCCTAACATCGGTCTTCTGTAAGTTATTCTTGTGCAGATATATCTGCGCATGTATATATGCGCAGGTAGCCGTCGGACTATAGTCCACTCAGGTCCTGGTCTTTGCCACTCGTACTTCGAGGAGAAACCTGCGAACAAACGGTTAACGGAACGGGCGTATATGCGCAGATAAGTTCGGTAAGTGATTTCGCCGAAGTATTAGATGAACTAGTAACTTTCTTTGATGATGGTACTGCTAGGCCAGTGGCTTAATGACGGGTGTAAAAAACGTTTAGAAAATCAGGAAAGTAAGCAAACCGTTGGGAGTGCAGACACTGTAGTGCGTCGCCTTAGTGGCAAAATTACGTAGTTATTAAGTTAAGTCACGATGGTCGACTGTCCGTTGAAATATATTTGATTGCTTCACAGGTCACTCGGGAGGGAGAAAAGGTTTGAGTGTAACTCGAGATCCGTTCAGGAGGATTTACGGGCTTATCCTTGCATCCGCGAGCTACTTCAAGACAACTAGCATTGTCAGGACGATCCTGTTAACTGAGTGACCCCTGGGGAGGCACCTGTGTCGCGCGGTGTACCGCTCGTCAGATCAGTTGTACTGGCAGCTACCAACATTTTCTGTAAGGGTCAGGATACCCCTTTGGTAACAATGTTTCTTTTTCGAAAAAGGAACCTATAAGGCTGGTGATCACCAGCTTTATACAACGGCAACAAGAACCGTTTACTGGTTGCCAGTTATTAGGGAAAACACCAAACAAGACAATAGTAGCCAATCGCTTTTTGTCAGAATAAAGCGATCCAAAACGCTCCACCGTGATTGCTTCTTAGGACAACCCCGCTCGCTAACGGAAACACCTAGCGGCGAAGTAGACCATGCACCTGGACGACCTTGGGACTGTACCAGGCGCAACTCAGTTCAATTAAGTTCAGCTAGCACAACTGTCAAACGCTCATTCAGATAGATGTGTTATCGGCGATTTCCCCCAACTTCCAAAACTGCGCGGGATCTGAATTGCTTTGTTCTCTGAAATGCACAGTTTTGGCCTGATGTAATGCCTATTAACATAGGCTTAGCTGCACATTAAACTCAAAATACAAAGCGCAAAGGAGGAGACTGACTGCTCCGACATTATTCATGTTCTCGAATCCACAAATACCGTGCTCCAGCACAGATCTAGAGCCCATTTAAAAGGTTCCACTGACATGCGGCGAAAAGCACCCTCGAGCAGTCTATTCCACAACGGCACAAACCGGTTCGCAAAAACTGAATTTATCAGTTCTGGCCTATATTGACTCGTGTTTAGCCTCAGGTTGTATTCCCTTGAGTCATACAGGGAAACTCGAAAAGATCTGCAGTTTCTATGCCCTTTAAGCTAGTCACGGTCTCAAAGGTTTGTATTGGGTCCTCTCCCTCTCATCTGCGTTTGATCGAGTATAAATTTAATTTCTGAAGTTCTTGCATATAACTCCTTACTCGCTGTCAGGGCGTGATCCTCATTGCCAGGCTTTGAACTCCCTCTAAGCAACCCATATCCGTTCGGTAACATGAGGCCAAATAATGTGCAGTACACCAGGAGATGGTTTACTATTACTACGTACAACGGCAGTAACACCTCCTTTTGATTACGCGTTATCGTCGTGCGAAGTTCGGCCAATGCTCCCCCGGTAACTTTGGCAGCCATCTGACATCCACTAGACGTTTGGGAGTCATGCGTGTTGATGGCCCCGAAATTTGTGACTTCCGACACGCAACACAGTGGTTTATTGCTGACTTTGACCTGCTTTTTCGGTTAGCAACTGACGCAGGTCTAGATTTAGTGGTAGATCATAGCGGGCCGATTACATTTTGGCTGCTTCTAAATCCCAAGATATATCTTCTCTTGCCACCTTAACAATGTCTCTAAAAACGAATCACGAGTTGGCCAGTTTCTGCTCCTAGTCATTTACGAATGAAGGGAACCAAGAGGGATCAAGTAAGGCGACCCGAGGTTCTCCATCTGTGGTAACTTCTCCCCGGATTGCAGTTACCCACCGGAACTGTGCAGCCACGGTACCGAGAAACTGCTTCAACCACGGCCTGGCTGATTCAGCTCTACTCAAAACTAGGAGCTTATTTTCTACCAGAAACTAACCCCCACAGTCGAGGGATTTGCTTAAGTCTGGGTAACAGCCTTCGACCTCTTTGACCCGATCCATACCACGAGTTATTTTATCCAGATCCATCAAGAGGTTCTTCAGGCACCATCTAGTCGTGACTTGGCCGGGCTGCGCCGAAACCAAGACCCTGTTGTTTACAGTGTACATGTATAGATAATCCGCAGTTATTCACATAAAACTGACGTGGGAATTACCGGCCCGAAATTTTCAACCTTCTTCCAAGAACCCACTTTATGCAGCAAAAAAACGTAACTATTTTGCCGTCTTCCGTAAGTTCCCGTAGCCTGAGGGTTGCTCTGCAAAGCTTCAGTACCTGGTCTGCATATTGCGTCCTCTACAGGCGGAACAATTGCTTGGTGAATGCCTTTTGGCACTGTTAATGCGTTTGCACATTGCAGTTGAAATGTGCAGCAGTTCGTCCTGGTTTAGCTTCAATTTAGTACCACAGAAGCCAGGTTGCGCATAACGGTGCGCATTTTAAAAGAATGGGACAAAAATTTCGGTGTTATCTTTAGCCGTAGTAACTGAAACATCGCAATCGAATTCCTGGGTTCCCACACATTCGCGAATGGGTTTTTAGACAAAATATATGCATGGAATTCATTAAAATGTGTCTTCACAACTCGGGGATGTTTGTTTTCACACTAAAACTTAGCGCACTTTGTAGGGCTAGGATTCTTGCTAACTGGCGTTATTCTAGCATTATTGGCAGAGTTTGAGCCATTTTCCAGGCAAAAAATCAGCTTATTTTTTTTCGAATGTGAAATATTCAATTACCCGCTGATCAACCATTTCGCTGTTTTTCGTCTTAGCTGAGGCTTTCTTGTTCAAAATTATGATCTTACCCTAATTCAAATTATTTCACAGTTTACAGTAAAAAGCATTTGTCTGTTTAGTTGTTTTTAAGATGAGACAAACCTATAGGTTGCTTTACTCAATTTTTCTACCTGCACGTTCTCAGGAGTCTCAGAGCCATCCACCTGTTTATGTTTATCTTTCCATTCGGTTTTTTGCCCATCATTATCATTGTTCTTTACTATAGGCGGCCGTTTTAACGGCCCTTATTTGTAACAGGGCGCTGTTTGCGTGCCAGTTCACATTTGGGACCGTTCTGTACAACGTGTACGGTGAAAACTTCGCACCGCTAAGGAGAGTTTATTAAACTGCGTCGCTCCCGCGAAGCAATATAGTTCGAATACTGACTTGAACCAGCTATTACCCGTCGGGCATTAGCTCTGCCTTTTAAACTTATATCCTACTACTTATCGCTGGATTCCTTGGGACTTTTTGTACAAGCTCGCTTCTATGACACCACTGAAATCATTGAAACGTGTCTGATGGGATACACATCCAGAAAACAGATATTTCTGAATGCTTTCCGCTTCTTTATAACGCACCAAACGAATTGGCAATGAAGTGGTTGCCTGGCTTACGTTGAGCTCCAAGTTACCCATTTCCCCAGCCGAAATCCGGTATTAGACATTTTGCCCGACACCTTGTGGCTTTCTAGCTGTATGCGTAACTCTTTAGTGCATCCTGCATGTGTAGACCAACCTCCACCATCAAAAGATTTTGAGCTCCCGCATTTCAACAAAGCTTCTGGATACATTGTGTCTACCCATGGAGAAGCAAAACTTATAGCAGCAGTCTTCAACGCTCCTAAGTTCTGCTGGCCCACCAAGACTGCTCCTTCGCAGGTCTTGAACTTCATTCGTGAAGCCCATGTAGGAGAATGGACGTGGCATGTTGCAAACCCCAATAGAGGATATAATGTCCTCGATATCGTGATCACCTGAGGTCTCCCTGATGTCGACACTTTCGTGCTAGACAGTTTGCCTGTCAGTGACCACAAGACGGTTTCCTACTCTCTTCATATCCTTCCCAAACTCCGAACATCTGCAATCAATGCCCAGTCTCTGAGCATCTCTTATACATTAGCAAACTGGGCCGGTTTTGCATCAAACCTCCGGAGCCTTGGCTGATCGGATTTTCCGTCTGTCTTGTTCCCAAGAAGATACCGACATCTTAGACGCAAACTTGCACCCGATTATTAAAAACCCCGCTCCTCAGAACGCTCAACCCCGGCCGATACGAACGAGGAAAATTTGCAAATATGAAGAGAAGATTCTGAAACTGCAAAATATTTACACGTAAACCTTAGACTTTTCCATATTACCGAGAATAAATGGAATTAAAAAACAACCTGTTCCTTGCATCAAAGAATCAACATTATAAGCTCGGAAAACTGCCCTTCGGCAGTCAAATCTTGGCCCGCATATGGCCAGACTCCCACATTAACCGCATTAAATCATTTACCCCATAAATACATCGGTTACAACTGCCAGCAGCCCGATGATCCCAATTAAGTTGCAGAGGATTTTAACTCATGCTTCTTATCCATCCTCAATGTTGGCACCGCCACCAGCTTACACACTCTCCCTAGGCTACCAGAACAAATGTTTTCGTCCATCTCGCCCAATACAGAGAAGATAAAAAGGCCCTCGTCGTCATCAAACCATCGTGCCAACCTGGTGCCCATCGTGCCCCATTCTGCCTTGGCAAACCCGACGTAGCATTTCGATTGTTGAACCTGCTCACTTACTCCAGTTCAACCGGGTTATTGCTTGTTTGGTAGGAAGTCTCCGGCGTCGTTCCTCTTCACTAAAATGGACCACCGTACGATTCACAAAAATACCGCCCGATAGACCATATTCCGATCTTGTCCACCCTCAAAATGTGGCGGATTGATCAGGAATAACTTAAATGGGTTAGCTCAGGACAAAGACAGCGATGTATTTGCTGAATTCCAGCCTGGTGCTCATAAGAACAGGTCTCGTGCCTCATGCCACTTTGACTGCTTTGATCTAGTCACTCTGAATGTGGATACGGAAAAGACCAATCATAAATGATTATCTCGTTGACGTAGCCAAGAGTTTGATTTGCGTAACGAGCTCAATGAACGCTTTGTTATGTAGAATCATAACATATGGCTAAGCAGATCCGCTTCACTCTTCCTACCACTCTGGTCTCTCAGTTATCTATGGACCTCACTTCTAACTTGATGAACGTCATTGCGTTGTATTACATTGAGATGTCCATCAGTCATTATTTTTCAATGCTGTAGTAAACGACATCTTTTGAACAGTACTCCAGGGCACACTTTATTTGATGGCTTACGACATCAAGCTAGTCTATTCTTTGAACTATCTTCTTTGCGCATAACCACATGGGCAATATATCATAGAATGGAATTTAAACTCAAACTGAAAGGGATGATGGCAATGGGATGAGAATTCTTCTTGTCACAAAAGGCGATTTGTTCCCTGTGTATGCTCACTGGCACTGGTAGAATTTAATGACCGTCTCAACCACCATCCACTGTGTAAACGGTCAAGGCTTGCAATACTCCTGCTCATTCAGCTTCCAGGAGCAAGCAGTTATTCGATTTTAGCGCAACACGATCTAACATCTCAAATACGTTATAAAGACTTCAGACACTCTAACTGTAAACAGTGCCAAGCATATAAAAATCACACCATGTAGGAAACAAATTGAGTATGGTACGATAAATTTTCCACTGAAACGCATGAGAGTTTGATCCTGTCGCAACAGAAAAAGTACAGCCGGAATTTAAAAGACTTCTGGTACAACGTCAAGCTTTAGTTACAGAGAACGGAGAGAGCCGCTAAACCTCGACTTACTATGGTCACATCTTGTCAGACTGAACCTCACAATTCTTTTTCAAGCTCTCAAGGCTGGGAACACATATTCACTTGCTGCAACCATTTAATTCGAAAAACGACGTCTCCCACCTCAAGAATGACATTTTCCGTGAAATCCACTTCCAAACTGCCATTAAAGTCAAAATTCTCGAAGAGTGTTATATTCTCTAACTAAGGAATGTTCAATTGACCGGACCCTGTCCCGGTCTGTCAGAATTATAAACAAATTCAACTGCGTTTATTTGTCTAAGTATTTCCCGCATTTACTTATACAGCTTAACTTGACAATATCAAGTCTATGTCAAGCTTTCGAAAGTCAGCCTAGATTTTAGCTTGCATCTCAAATGGGTACGGAACTGTGCCACCTTGATAGACCGGTTTTCCTTGATTCGCGACTGGCGACGGCAACTGACTCGGCCGTTTGTGCCATCGCTTTGTTTGCAACTCCATGACAATAGACGGAATTATTCAAAGCAGAAAATTAAGCTGTGTTGTAGTCTTGCGGTTTCTTCTATTCTCAACACATCAGCCTCCACACTTCTTCGTCCGGAGCCCTATCCCCCCTTATTAAGTCAAAAGCGCAGAAGAGCTGACATTGATAAACTGCCAATAATTACAACTATGCCTCCACAGTAGTTTCCAACTTGTTTGCAGTTTAATTGCCTTGCTTCATAATGGCAACCTGATCATTCCGACCACCCTACCACATAAGTCCCTTAATATTAACTCGGGCACCAGTTTACTGCATCACGGATAACCTCTCCGAGAGTTAACTTAAGGCCAGTTCACCCTAGCTCCATATTCACTGTCATAAATCTCGATTTTTACCTTGCTTTTTTTACTTCTTGGCGGCGGTGTCCAAAATTCAAGATTGATGTTTACCACTGAGAGTAACACTTGCAGTCTGCCTCGCAAATGTTTCATTCGCACGACCAAACCTGGGTCGGGTGATGACTTCAGTTGTTTTCAGTTCATTAATTACCATAAACCCAGGCTGGCATCCAAAGTAGACTGCTTCTCTTTTTGATGCTTCAGGTTCCGCACCCAGGCTATACGCGCTATTAGTGATTCCATCTTCGTGAGCGCAACCCCAAATTTACTGGCCTCCCACCCTTAGCTTGACTTTTCTGTCCATCACAGAATTTCGATGCCTACGAACATATTTCAAAATTTGCCATTGAGCTCCTGTCAAGTTTTGCGCCAGCGATAAGCGCAATTAGTAAACTTAAAGGCGAAATGACTAGCAGCCCATTGCTCACGAAAAGTCCCAGAAGACGCTGTATAACCTTGCAAAATGACTTGTCCAGTTTTGATTTCTGAATGGCTTCCTTGTGCATTGCGTATAGCTTTGCAGATTCGCATCATGCTTCCGAGTAATTTAAAGTAGCGTATATCCTCCTATCCCTGTTTATTATATTGTTTACATTTCCTCTTTATCGGACGTAAAAATTTAATAGTCTTACGCATGCTTCTGGCAAATCTAAAAATATACACTTTTTTTATTAACCCTGATGTATGTCGTTTTTGTGAACCCATAACCTCTTTCGCGATTTACTCACTTTTGGTGTCTAAGGCTTCCATCAAATCGGATGGCCCTTACTCTTTTTGGGTTCACCGAAGAAGAACCGTGATCACAAAGCGTAACAGGAGCTGAATCCCATTCTCACCTTTGATGCTCAAAAACAAACAATGTGTATGCGGCCCACTGTTTTAAAATATTCAATTGGGAAACGTTCAGTACACGAATTTGCCAAACGCTGCGGACGGATTCCTTGGTCTGTAGATTACAAGGTCTTGCACCTTATTCAAACTGCCTATTTTCCATCTTTCCTCAATCAATTTTGCTCCCTGGTGGTAATTGCTTCTTACTCCAGATGGGCAGATATGTTCCACTCTATTGCTTTCCGAGATTTCCAAGTTGGAATACTTCAAAAACTTTTCAGCGGTGAATAAGTTCCACCCGCATTGCGAAGAGCAAGGAAGTTATTTCACCGCTCAGGAGGTGTGGAATCTGTAAGTTATGATCAAGTCTTAGCGTCTTCAAGAAAATCCGAATCTAGTGGCACTGCTGAGAGTAGTTTTGTGTACAGTTTGAAGTTTAACATGGTTAACCAATGTCTGCACATTCGACGAACTTAACGGATCAGCATATGCTTTCGTAATGCAATATTATAACTTGGAGCACGTCGCCGCCCGCGGCCGTCCAAGAAGACCATTCAAAAGCCACTTGAGGCAACTTTATTTAGGCTGCAATTGGCCATAGTCATCTCACTCAGTAGGTACATAACAGGCACCCATGAGAGCAGCAAGCCAAGTCAACCGGTTAGAGACCTCGTCACATTCTTTATTTCCTGATGGACTATTGCGCTGCAGAAAAGATCAAAATTTTTCAGCCCGATGCCTGAACCTGTTTATGCAGGCGATTACCGGGAAGCTATTTGAGTCGGATTAAGATTCCAGTGATCCAGGTTAGAAATACTCATGAGAGCATCAGCGCAAGGGTTCGAGCGAATATTGAGTAAACAAAGGTTGATTACAAATAACCAGAACCTCATTCAAGTTGCAGCTAGATGGAAGAGCGCAGGTGACAAAATACCGTATATTACTTTTTTGCTTTTGACCAAATATTCAAGGAATTCTTTGGAATCCATTTCAGCAACCCTTCGCCATCAGCGTGAATGCATTTGCAAATAGAATAGTGGGACTAACAAATGGTAATGTAGAAGGCAACACTTTTAAAATTAGGGCAGTTTGGCTGTACCTCTTAATATACGGAGTAAAATGGACACAGTGTTAAGGTTGGTGAAAAAAGATAACAAAATGGCGAGCGCAAAGAACATCTGATTTCGGCAAAAAAGGAGCAAAGAAAAAACGAGAGGATGATATGTAACTGAAAGATGCACTGCAAAAACAGTGAAGGAGTCGAGGTCCAGATGAAGTCTATCAGCGATTTCCAACCCGACTCCCTCAATGTAAACGCTGCGCGCCGAAAACCTCAGGGGACGCTTGGCCGCGCTGGCTGCGAAACTTAAAAATAAGACAAGACTGACTTTTAGATTAAGTGATGCTACTTGTGAGTTAAAATTTATATGCGCATTGATCACGCTCTTGACAATGGGCTTCAGCCGCCACAGAGCCAAAAAGTAGGCAAAAGATGGAACATATTTCTGTCTAAAATAAGCGTGCAGTGAAGTGAGATAAACAGATTGTGCCGACCTTCCGTTTAAAGCGACTGCAAAAGCTTCTGCACGCGTTTCGGGCACAAAAACACGTCCCTCAGCATGGCGGCCAAAGGTCAGTGTAAACTAGCCAAACGTCCACGGCCGGCTAACGTGGAAGAAAATGCAAAACAACAAACCGCCTTGTATTAGGATGACCCACGGCTAGTGCCTGAGGACAAAAACAAAGAAAGGCAAGATTACCCTGCAGATAATAAACGATGCTCAAAATAGGTGTCGTAGCGAGGAAGCTCACCAAAAATGGTTCGCTGTGGGATCACGAACGAGTATAAGAAAATGGACATGGAAAATTCAGTTGGTCATAAAGTTACTTGCAGCAAGTCAGCCGAAGGACGGTGGAATCCTAGGTACCGCAAAATTAGACAGACAGTAAATATTTCTCGACTTCCGAGAGGCGAACGCAAAAAAAGCAAAATTTACAGTGATTGCACAAAAAATAAAGATCAAAAATAAAGGTGCAGTACGTCTATGCTCCCATGATTTGGACCTGCAGTGTGATAGGCTGGGCACTAGTTTTCAAGTTTTTAAGTCGAAGTTGGATGACCCATCTTTAAAAATACCTGTGGCTGGTTATCAGTGGCGCGCTGCGAGTCATTCCATGTTTGAATGCATCAAAGAGGCGTATTGCGGTTCTAAAACTTAGCTGGAAAGTGACGGTGGACTTCGCCATTACCACATTGTTTTATGGTGAAGATAAAAATACAAATGGATGACATAACAGGATGGATATGAGCCTAAACCTGGCTGGGTGACATATGAGATGGATGGAAAGTGGTGATTAACAGCAATTAAGAGTCAATCTAGTGCTGAAGATGAAACAGCGGGAAAAATTCAAGATTGCATCATGTTTTTTAACGGACAAAGTTATATGAAGAACTGTGGACTCAGGGACAACGGAACTCAATAAATGATCACTGAACTCATGCGGTTGGGAGGGGACTGTGATGCGCGACGGAGAGAAAACGAGTTCGTACACGAACTACAATCAGTCCTTAAATTCAATTGCCATAAATGATCTGTGCGACAGCCGTTCTTGATATCCGAGTTTTTGGTGTTCTGTTGCACCAAGGTCCTGGAGGTTGGGGGTTCGTACGACTTTCCTTTAGCTCTAGTTACGATGTTATTGCAAGTCGTAACGGTTCATTGGAGATGAGGTACCAAGGCCGTCAGCAGCGCTGCTTGCTTCGTCTTTGGGTTACGTCGCTGGCTAATGGAGATCCAGATCTTGATGGTAGTTTCCTAGCATGGAAAGGCGATCATCTCATAGGATGGGGTAGAGCTTTTGTGGAACGAGCTTGCGTTTTATCTGCACCTTCTGATAGCCGGTGCATAGGTAATGTAATCATTGGCGAGCTTAGGCCAGGAGCCAGTTAGGGAGAAAGGGCACAAAGGCATTTATTCCACCTGGCGTTAAAGTGAGTAAACAAAAATGGAAATAGCGGTAAAGGTCAGTTTCTTACAAAGACCACAAGGTCCAGACGACTGTCTTGAAATGTGCAGGGGGGAATGTTTCGGTGATGGGAGTCGCAAAACAAACTTTCCGTCCGCTTACTTCCTATAGGCTGCAAGGGCCCGTCAATCCCGTTCAGGCGCTCTTGCCAATAGCGTCCTTATTCTTCGCATGTTGCCCTTTCATCTTTGACGTACTCGCAAATGTGGATTACAGTGATCTGATAGGACGGCTAGCAAAAGCGGTCAGGGAATAAAAGTCACTATTTCTTCTGTTTGTGGAACCTCCATCTGTTGGGCCTACCAGGTCGCTGGTTAGTGAGCAATCGCAGCAGGGGAGTTCCAGTAAACTAACTGAGCAAGTTGACCACCCCGCTGATTTTTCATTACTTTGAATTGCCAGGAAAGGGGCACCACCTAAAACGGGGCGCGGACGGCCGCGTGGCTAGATGGAAGGACGGGTTTGGCCGTGAGAAGTCAAAAAGGGGGAAATATGAAGCAAGAGAATGTTAAGAGCAGTAATTTGTGTTTGAACAGGATGATAACATCTTATAATAATAATGATAATACTGTATATTTTTCGATTTGCGAGAGGCAATGCCAAGGGCTAGATTCAAATTTTTACCAAGACTAATGCACAGCGAAATCGTAGATGATCAGAAGTCGAATGGATGAGAGGTGGGAGCAGTAATGAGTTTTGCAAAAAGCTTCACGTTGAAAGGTGAAATGAGATACTGCATGAGCCATAGGGGAATTACAAGTATGCAGTGACAAAGCAAAAAGTAGAAAACTATTTCCAAGACCTTAAGAGTTCTGGGGACTTTTGCAAGCAAACCGGACTACGAGCCATTTCGTGTTTAAGTTGCACCAAATGTTGCTCATCTGGCTCGGCGCACAACAATGGACGGAGCCGCAACGGTGGATATTGGTACGTGTCAGAGACACCAAACGTCGGAGCGTTACGTAGTTGGACGAAAACCGTCTAAGCCTGAAGGGACGACAGCCAGTGTCCACGCCGGCACTTAGGATGGACAGTGGTTGAAAACCAGGCGGATACCATCAGGCAAATTGGATGGAGACATGTTGCTGCAAGAAATGGCCAAAAAATCTGAGAGCCCGGAAAAAGATTGTCTCAAACCTATCTGGAAGGAAACTTGTGAAGCCTCTTGGATTGCGGAACTCAAGGGCTAGTGATAACATCTTACATACGGGTGTGGTCAACGCCTGTATCTCGAGAGGCGGCGCTCAGATAAGAAAAAATCGTGTATGAACACTCTTTAAATGCAGTAGGCAAGAATGTCCCTCAATGCTGTCACTTACGCTTGTCGCCACTCTTTTGACCTTAGCAGTGCGGGTGGGGAATATGAGGTTCGCGAGCAGTTCCGGAGACAGCAGCATAAGCCAAGCTCACGAGCTTGCGGAAATCAAATTAAAAAGAAAGAATGACGGCAGTCTGTTACTAAACGCTCAAGTATGCGTACCAGATGTGCGGTTGGGGGGACAGGAGCAAGTTGAAAGCTAGAGGGGCAGGAGGGGAGCATATGTGGACAGTCCGATGCGCTACTTCCCCAGGTCTTCCAAAAGTGCAGCCAAATGCTCACTTACTGAACAAGGGCGGTGCGGGCTTGCCCCTCTCGCAGAGTCAGATCATAAGTCCACCGCAGCGTGAATTTGCTTGAATTGTTTGGCCCAAAGTGATCTCAGAAGAATCACTTTTCTGCTAACAGAGGAATGGTTGAATCCATATAGGTGCTTTCAACGTTCGAGATGCCGAAGTAAAATGGGACAGTCATTTGGACTTCCGCAAAAATGGACTAAGGAAAACCAAAGGGGGGATAATCAAGGTCACAAGGAGTCTTGACTTCTCCGCCCAGAGCCACAAGACCTCTATGTCATGGACCGTCATGCACAAGCCGTACCCCGTTTCATTAACCAGTGCTGCTTGAAACTTGTATATTTTTGAATGATTTGTTGCTAAGGCGAATAATATCGTCTGCGTATCGTGGAAAGTTTTCTCTTTCAAATGAAACTAAGTTGTGTAATTAAGGGAAAATGGTATACCAGATTCGAGTGGGCAGTTAGTTGAGGATCAAGATGAGTAGGTAGAAAGAGTAAAGGGAACCTCTAATGTGTCCTCGAATGAAATGTCTGCGAAGGTAGAAACCAGTTCCGGTATTACTAGCCAGAGTGCCGCAGTATTACATGTTTTTTCAGAGAGATGCCACCGGGGGGGGAATCTATGAGGAAAGGAACCAATGATAAGAACACCGACATGACGAGGGTTCACCAGGGCGCTTAGTCTACCATGGAATCCGAGCTGCTTCTTCTGTGTTTCACTGACCCAGTAACATTGTGGTGTGTGTCTGGCGTTTGAGGAATCTAAAGTCTCGTGAGACCTTAACCTAGCAAGTGCGAAAGTCTTGAAACAACTTCGTACGTCTCTGGTCTCTGCGAGCTAGCCG
>LUCM01004656.1:23499-66416 GCA_008360955.1 Fasciolopsis buskii | reverse complement strand
CAGACGTCAGATCAGAGGCAGAAGAGCAAGCAGTGGGAGTCGCCGAGATTCGTGAGACAACTGTTGTATCAATATGGCAACTTAAAGGTGGGCTTGAGAACTTGATAATCCTGCTCATGCAGTCTTTAAAAACGGTGAGGGCAGCCGAACAGGCTTGCAGAATATTGGAGCGGCAAGCAGTCGATAACGCCAAGGAACTTTCGGTACGGTCAAACGCGTAATTCTCTGGGGCGAGTTTACTCATTCGGACCACCCACAAGACTTATACCCGCACGTATTCAACCGCCTCGATCCTCCGTTCACCATCAAAATCCACTACGCATGACTAACGGACAAACACTCGAACCTCCCAAGAGAACACATATTGCGGATGAGCAGCCCAGCCCTTGAGGCAAGTTTTCTTCCGACAAAAATTTAGTGGGGGAAGTAAAAGAGTTAGATGGAGTGCCCAAAGCGAAGCCTGAGAGAGTGTCGCCATCTAACAGAGATCCAGACTGTGCCCTCCCCACCTTCACGATAACCCGGATAGAAGACGTGACGTTTTGCCCTACCATTAGAGAGGAACTGAGTATTGCCTCTCCAACCGCGGTCAGCACAACCAGGGACAGTCACAAGGAGGAAATGTCAAAACAGAAGACAACTGACTAAAGGTAGGAAGCCCATAAAGAACAAGCTAATCCCAAAAAGTCAAGCACTTTACCCTTCAACAGCCCAGTTGAAAATAAACCAAATGAGAGGTCCGACAAGTAGCAATGCTCCTCTGGGCAAAAAGGCTCCTCGGGATGAAAATCCCAAGAAGATTAAAGAACAAGGTAGGGAGCAGCTGGGGAAAGCATCATCTCATTTTCAGAAGACAGTAGGAGCAGTTAGCCCTCCTGGACTACTACTGCTTATGCCGGAGGATAGCTTCCTTTCACCCGCCTCAGACCCAACTTCACCCAAGACCACTCTTTTTCCCACAACTTCCGCCAACCCATCCAAATATTTTGCCTTTAAACCCACCCCTACCAACAAATCAGCTGACGGTGGGAATACTGCATGAGCTGCTGAGCATGTGCTCAGGTGCATATACACCAATTGCTTAAGCATTCCCAATAAGCTCACAGGAATCCAGCAAAGTTTTCGACACCAAGCCCCGGGTCACAGCCCCACATAAATCTGGCAACACCAGACATTCTTGACTCAAAAATCTACATTACAGAATACACCACTACCAAATAAGATTCCACCAGAGGATTTGCAGAAGGTAAAATCCTGTAACACCATAACATCCTCACTTCTCCCAGGATAACTGAGTCCCCTAGAAGCTAATGACCATTGTCGGTAGCCTTCGGCAAATCCTCGCCCTCTCAAGGTTCGAAAGGCTCTTGCTAAGGATAGTATATCGATCTCCAACCTGCATTCTGTCGCACAGCAGTGACTTCATAACAATGCTGGGCTCCCTGAGAAACCACACTTATCTAAATGCAAGCAATTTTAATTCTCTGAGCGTTGACCAGCCAAAAGCCGGTGAAACTAGCCCTGCATTTGGAAAACCCGTTGTAGATGTCCTCCAGAACTACTGACGCAACATTTAAAACGTCCGACTAGACATCGATTAAGACAACCCCTTCCCTCCTCGGCCTGGTTATTACCAATGAATACCACCAAATCGACGTGGTCAAACATTTGTCCACTGCGTAAGTGACCATCCGCATTTCATTTCTGACTTCAGGCGGATGCAAAAATTCCGACTTGACGGCCATCGGTCCGTATAGCTTCGCTGTATTTCATCCCTCTCCACATGGAAAACAAGGCGGGGGTAACATTACCTCCCTCAGCAAACTGCTCACATATTCATTTGGCCCGCTCTGCAACGTAAACCTAGGTATCTGAGCCATTACAAATCTTCCAACTATGAATTTTCCCTCAACGATGTATGTTCCCATATGGTGAATTTTCTGACCCCGTCTGCACTAGTCTGCTCCGTGACTTTGACTACTGTCTGTCGTCTAACATCCCTTGCAATGACTAGTAAAGCCATTTTCAATACTACACTGAGCTTAATTTGATTTTTGTCATTTTAACAATCCCAAACTATTCTATACTCTCCGTTGTCCCCCAATAGGCAGCTTCGAGCATTGCATACTAAGGGTTTCAAAAATGATTTATTCCAGAACTAAACAAACGCATCAAGTGAAGCCGCAGCAGGAATATATGCATGCGACATCATTGAGTATTTTTCGTCGACTCAGAGGAATGACAGACGAATCTACCTCCGCATACTGTGATCACGAAACTCCTATCTTAACTAATGCTGATCCATGGAAATCTTAAGAGTTCAACTCGATTGCTGCGCTTCCCCCGTTTGGAGCAAACACAATGCACGAATGGGCGCTTACACAAGGCTTAAACTCCTGAACGGAACACGTAAACAGTTCAGCTGGACATCGGCCTGGTATAGTTCCGTACCCTTTGACTGGCTGTGTTATAATTCTGTATCATCCACATTTAGTTGTATTGTTGTCGGATATTTGGTTGGATTATGGTCTCCGTTCGCCTCTACAATCGCTTGGAATTACCGTTGTTTAAAAACCGCATTGGTTCTTAACATGGACTGGGGTCACGCACTGTTGTATGTCAAGGACCTCTTAATCCACCTAGAAAGAGCACTCATGCTGGCTGGCAGGCAGGCAGCTCTTAGATGCACCCTTCCAACCAAGATGTTCATTCCGGCATGGTTGAGTGCCAAAATCCGTTTGCTGTTTACGAAAATGTCGGATCTATCCCTCGCACTTCAATCACTGATCCACGTTCACATGTGTGTCATCTACATACAAGAATTTTGGCTGAACCCGAATATCGCTGATTCACTCGTGTCGATATACAGCTCCAGATTCCATCGGCAGGACAGAGATTTGGACAAGAAGACCGGAGGCAGTGTGACAGCATATATAAACTCCTGGTCCGGCAAGTTCGAAGCCATGCACACCTACTCGCTAAACGGAATTGACTGCTTCGTGACCCAGCGTCATCCTAGGTATTTTCAAAACACAAGCACTATCATAACGAACTTATATGTTGCTCCTCTTAGCTCGCAACACAATATCATATTTTTTCGGCCGTTTTCTTACGTTCATTGTTCATCTCTCTGACGATGATCTGCATATTATTTTAGGTGGTTTAATCATGCATCTACTCCACAACTGACTGTATTTGATTTCACAGATCTCTGCGTTTCTCGCACCGGAGATGGTTCCATTTTAAGTAGAGTTATTACCAACCGACCTGATTTATTTTTCCTGAGAGTGCATGCTCCAATTTCTAGTTGCGATCATTGTCTGCTTCTGTTAAGGCCCAAGATATACTCTCGGTCAGCCTTCCATTCCTTCAGTCAAACAAATAAAATCAGATTTCGTCTCCGAGGCTTTTCACACAACAACCTTATTCTTCTTCAGAAATCCCTTTCACTCGCATCAGATTGTTTCTCTTTTGAACCTCAACTTAGTGAAAATTTCAAACTTTTCACAGAGGCGGCCAACACAGTCTTTGATATCTGCTGTCCCTTACAAATACTATTCGTCTTATATGACCGTATTTCAACCCAGAGACTGAAATGTCTAAGAAGACACGGGATGCACTTCTACAAAACCCTTATTAATTCAAGTGTGTGGTATATCTCTAGACTAATAAAAACTGGAATCAAACGCATCGACACTACATTCGCCAGCCAATTCCTGATAGTTAACAACAACCGATTCCTATGTCAATGCATTCGACTGTTGTGTGGAAAGAAAACGAAACGTGAAATTTTCTGCTGATGTTGACAGCATCAGTCGTGGCTTCATCCATCCTTCCACTTATACTCCAGTCATACTTGAACAGGGTGATAATATGAAAGTTACGAGTTTTTCTACAGACGAAGTGCTCCACCTTCTCTGCATCATTAAAATTACCACTGGAATTGGTCCTGACAGTCTGCCTTCAACTCTTTTAAGGCATGGTGCTTTGGCTGCAACGGATGCATCTACTTCTCTCATTAACTTATCGTTAAGTACATCTTCTACCCCTGACTGCTGCAGACCCGTCACTATTATTCCCATTCCAAAATCTAACAGTCCTACTGCTATAGTGAAACGCTTCCGCTCCATCGCCTTAACATCTTCTGGTCTTAAACAGACAGGGCATGCTGCACTTTATTGCTTGTTCTTCTATGTATCCTCCCGACGATCCTTCTTAGTTTGCTTACAGATCTAACAGGTCCATTTTGGACGCTGTCGCCTCCCTCATTCGCCACATTTGCAAGTCCTTAAACACATCGATGAGGTCTGTGCGTTGCGCCTTCCTTGACTATTCATCGGCATTCGATTCGGTCCCACGCTATTTTGCCTCACAAACTAGAAACATCTGGTTGTCTCGGGCTATTATTGGCATGGTTGTCTGATTACTTTAATAACCAAAACCAGTGCATACGAATGAACGGTAAAACTTCAAAACCGTTCATTAGCAACTCAGGAGTGATTCAGAGTGCTACTTTTTCACCGTTTCTATTCCCTACTTACTCAGCAAATTATCAACCAACGCCCTCTGTCATCTGGTTAAAGATGCTGATGTGGCCCTCTCCCAAGCCGTTTCGAACAACGAAGATTTCTCTGCCCGAGCTCGTTTAAATCTCAACACATCTAAATGTCTGTTCTCTCGGTCAGCCTATTCATGTGAACCGTTTTTCATCAACTCAAAACACTTACTAGAGTTGATTCCGTGAAAGATCTAGGACTTGATCTTGATACAAATCTGAAGTGAACTACTCACAGTTCCACCTGTTTAAAAACTCTCCGACGGTTGGCATTTCAAATCAGGAAGCTTCGGCACTCCAAGATGAAAAAACCATCATCTGGTGATTTGTATACCAATGTATTTTTCCAATCCAATCTTTACTGCTCTCTTGTTGTTTTTCCAGTTTTACTTAGAGAAGACTTTAAAATTCTTCACCGAAATGGCTATCGATTATTAGCCGTGTGTCCTTCATACCACTAACTGAGTTGCCCCCCAATCAATGTGATCAGCACTTATCAGCATGTGAGAAATTCGCTCACAAAATTCTTTCAGATCCCGCGCATCCTCTGCACAACGATCTTTCAATGTGCCGCTCTCATATTTCCACACGATCCACTTTTCGTTCCATACTATCCAGAATCATTATCTGTAAGAACTCCACTGCCCCATATTTAGCACGAATCTTGACAAACCGTGACCGTGTCTTATCCGATTTCTTGAACAACTTACACAATCTACTCTGATCATTCCCCGATGAGTTTTTTTCATTTTTACAAGGTGCTGATGATGTGGGTTATTTTTTAAATCATTTTTTTACCGCCAAGTTTTTGACTAAAATGCGAAACTATTTTTGTGCACTAAGGACTATACAATGCAATACAATACAATGCAATACAATACAATGCAGTTCTCAGTTATGTTCGCACTACTCTTATCGTAAAAATTCAGTGCAAAGTTAACGTTTGGGATCGTCAATATGTGTGCTTAAGCAACCATAACACTTCTGTTTATACAATGAGCACATCATATGATTGTACTAGTCAGCGACATTGAATCCAATACAGAAAATTTATGGAAAAACGCGCGAAATACTACTGTGAAAGTGGTTTATCTCATAAAATTAACGTAATGGGCAACAGTTAGTGAAACCCACCTCCTCGATAAGGTATAGACATAAATTGAAGAGTCGCCTTCCATGGATTTATTTATCTGATAACCAGGCCGCGCTTTTGACTACCGAATCAGTGCTATCAAATCACGTGAAAATCTTATTTGTATGTCGAATGTCACATGGCAAATCCAAAATTGACATTTGGCGCTAACCAATGTTCATCTGGCTTACGTTCAGTCTTTTAAAAGGCGCTCGAGTTTATTGCTCAAGTTTTACCCAGATGGTACAAGCAATAGGCCGAAGAGATACACAAGCAGTAGTTCGAGTAATACTGGGTGTTTGCTTGCATAAATCACGTTCGAGAACACTGTCCATGTCATCTCAGTGGTGATTTAAGGGTTCCCGGTTCGATTCCGGCTCGTGGCCGGCACTTTTGGGTGCAAGTTTGACGGTAAAAATTCAGTCACTCGACGACTTCGTTCTGTGATCAAATCGCCGGCGCGGAATTGAATTGAGTGGAACCAACCAACTAATCCGCATCGACATTAACGTTTGAAGCTCGTATCAGCTCTGATCAGAATATCCCAATGCTTTCAAGCCATGTTGACCACAAAGCCGAATAACTGTGCGCAAATACTTAAAATGGTACTTTGACATAATAAATACACCACCAATATTTGACAATTTTACGCACTTTACTAACCCTCTTTCATATAATTATTGATGGTACTACTCGAGATAACAAGAACACCAAAAATATTACTTCACGCTAGCTTATTCGAAATGGCTTAAGGAAAGTTTGTCCGAAGCCTGGCAAAGAGAATAACTAAATATGAGTAAACGGATGTGACACTTGTTAAATTCTTGTCTAAAACAGGCAAGAATGTGGCGATTTGAGCTTTGGATATTTTATGGTATGCGAACTACGAAAATAGCCGTAAATTGCCGCTACCAAAAAACCGTGTGAGAAATTCGGATTGCTCGAACTATTGGCTTACTCGTTACCTCCCCCCCTTCACGGGAAACTGCAAATTACAATCCCAACTATTGAATTTCTTTCTGTAGACAGCATTAGTGAATTCACGGTGACCGGTGTAACACAGTTCTCTGTTAGGGTGAATATTCGATTGAGAAAGAGACTCGCGTTTGTCTAAGGACTTGCCTAGGATGACGAAGCAAAGGAACAATAAGTTGCTAACATAACCGAAAATCATCCAGTTGAACCCAAACAGCTTGAAAAATGGTCTGTTGTTCCTGGTGGACAAAGATAATTTGCAGATGTTCTTAGAAATTCCGTGAGAACTCCAGTTATCCATGGAGACCGAAAATGTGTCCCAGTTGGATCATGTTTATTGATGGGTTTGATTTGCATAAGGAAAAAGGTTTACTCCGATGCTATCAAACCCAGCCGGTTAGTTACGCCCAGCAATCACAAGGCCTCCGAATAGCCAGTTTATTCGGGAAAGACCGTTCGGTAATTAATCAGATGGTCCATGTCGACAATCCCATGCATTTAATATTACACAGTTCACAACAATAACCAGTAATCACATGAGTAGTTGATTCTACTAATTTGAAACCAAAGATAAAAGCTACCAACGTCATACTCTCATCTGCAGGAGTTTGGACTTCTAACTTAAAACTGCTGAAATGAATATGTAAACCGGTCGTGAGATAACGCCTCGTTCCCATATCCCAATGAGGCCAGAGATGAAACGTGCTCTAGTATCTATGTCAGGAAACTCAACTGCGTGATTACTGAGTTGTTTAAGATGAAAAACAGATTACCAAAAATTTCCGATGAAATTCGGAAAATCGAGTTGTTGCTTACCGAAAAGATTTCAGTTGTAGTGTGACAAAACGTTCTAATAAGCTCGGTCAATTTAAGCTATTTAGCTCGAACTGAATCCCTGTCGTTTGGAACAAGTGACAAGCTCAAGAATGTTATCGTTGGACGGTTGATAATGTAGATTAGCACGAGCGTGCGATTGCGTCGATGAATGTCGGTGTATGTGTGTCTGTGCGATTACGTGTGCGCATGCATAGACTGATTCGTACGGAATATACAGATATATTCCCCACCACCATTTTGTCTGTAATAAGTGGTTCACATAGGCTGTTCTATAACTAGTCTAACCTCACAAACATTAGCATTACCATACGGGCTTACAATTCAGTGAGCCAGAGAGAGGAGTTACAGGGCGTTGTCAGGGTTGATTAACGGATAAGGCGTGATTTGGTTAAGATTTTAGTGACACGAAATAACCGAACAATATTACCGTATGAGTCTATTGGTAGATCATTTTGATTGCCGAACTGTAAACTCCAACAAGATATTTTGGACGTCCGTTAATAAAAGTTTGAGTAAACGGTAAACTCCTGGGTGATACAATGTTCTTATGAAAGTCTGGCATTTTCCGCGATAAGGTAGATAACGACGATAATAGAGATGGGAAGACCTGAAAATTTGAACGCCAGAAGTACTACAGTCAGGGTCTTTGTAGGATTAGTTCGGTTGTCTCATTTCTGTTCAAGACAGAATAATCGGATAGATTTTGATCGGTTAGCACTTGCTCCACCTATAGTTGCATAGAAAATAAGGTAACCGTAGGTGATTGCCAGTATAACCCTATTTGACCGGCGTCTCATTATTGACTGTCCTAGTTTGGCCGTCGTTGTGTCCCAGTTGACCTAAATTCTTATATCACAATATGTTGACTCATCGTTTCACCGGTTTTATTGATGCTCTTGTTTATTGTTCTTTGCATCAAAAGCATTCCTGTTGCGGTCAGGTTCGCACTCTACTTTTGATTCCGGACCAACAAAGACTGGTCACTGTCTGATTCATCCCTTAGGAAGTAAAGAAGTCTAGAACTAGGCAACAGCCCAACGCATCTCCTTACTCCACGTACCGTTGTTATGCCTTTGTAGAATAAGGTGTATTTTCCCACTCTCATCAAATTTGGTGACCACAGCTTGGCGTAACAAACCACGACCATCCAATTCCTCCCGTGGACAAGAAACTACTATTGAAAACTTGTTTTCGTTAGTTCCAGATCATGAGCTAATTCTCTTCAGTTGTTATTCCATCGGAATTGTTAGTTTCATTACCATTTCCTCAGTGATGAAGCTTGATGACCCGGTCTCGTTAATAAAGCAGGATTTAATTTTGTGTTGATTCTTTCTTGCGATGGGAAGATCATTTTAATTCATCAGAGAGATAGATATTAAAATACTTGAGAGGTTGAATTATAATGCAAGTCTATATTAGATTACTGAAAAAGCAGGGTTTGCGAAATTCTAACACATTACTCCAGAATATTTAGTTTAAATGACTGGATCGGCTGACACTAATGATGCGTGAACTCAAGTGATTTCACGTGTTGGTCTTATGCCAATTCGACTTATTCATGAGGCTAATCATGTGGCATTAATTTTATTGCAAATTACCATGTTTATTGTCTACAATTTCTGACCCAATAAATCCCGATATGACCAAAGAATGATAGGTCTCTTCAATTCACAAAGGGCTGCACCAAGGGTACTACTTCTAACAAGGAAAGTTCAGTTCTTAAGTAATGAGGAATGACAATGTGTACTCCCCCCCGTCAGTTTGCGTGGTTTGAGTACAGTCTTATTGTAAACTTCACGATCAGGCTCAATAATTTTCTTTGTCACAATTGTTTTAGTGTCCCGTCTAAGTTGACTAGCTCCACAAACGCAGTCATCATATGAACGAGCTTGACAAGTGAGGGTTTGGGCAAAAAAGTTGTTCTCCAGCCATACTCCGGTGCCCTTCACTTTTCCAATCAGCTGATAAAGTGACGTGGTTACTAGTGCCGGATAGTTGTACGAATATTCTCCCCTGTGTGAATAAGTGTTTCCAGTTCCTGCTCTAGAACGACGGGCTATGTCCTGGTCTCCTGTATATATTGTAAAGTAACTTAACAGCAAGATTGTGGCTGGCCTGAGAAATAAACAAAAAGTCGCTGAAACCAAAATCTGGCTACAATTCATGTGGTTTAAATGAATTTCGTCGAAGAAGCGCTTTTTGTTTGCTTCCGGAGCGAATGAACGAGATTCAAACCTCACCAGTGAACACTGGAATATGACGATATTCATTCACTTTGCGGTTGTCCAAATCTCGGATCAGATGGCTTTTAACCGTTAATCCATGAACTGGCTAATATATTAAAAACAGCTATCCACTCTTCAGTTTTCATAGCTGTTTAAAATGTGAATACAAAAGCGCGATTTGTTCGTAATTTCTGGGGAAGATTGAGTATAATAAAAAGAAATAATTGTTTATACTGAATCGCGGTAACAATGAGTTCGTTTCCACTTAATGATAGGACTTACTTAGTAAATATACTTTTTCCAGGTTTTAACGACCATTGTGGCCGTTTTAGTTTATTCTGAATGTCAGTCGCTGTTGTTGCTACGCGGATGGCGAATCTGTGTGCAGAATACATAACTTAGTTACCTAACAGAGGTGTAGGATTTTTTCAATCATGATGGTATTTATCCTAAAAACGGCGACTTTCAGGAGTTCGACAGAGATTTTGAGAATGAGAAAAGTGTTTAGACGAAATTTTTTCTATCATCATTATATGAACATCATGGGTACGGATGCGGTTCCTAGGTTTTCTCCCTCAGGAAGCTTGGTTTTCCATCGAATTAATTCACCTCCACGGTAATGTAAATTCCCCAATCACCTTGAATCAAGACGAGATACGGGTAGCTAAAAAAACATAGGTCGTAAACCTTGGTGATTCGTGCATCGTCTGTTGCGCAGCTGTCGCAGTGGGATGAGATTTTCTATTTATTTTTTTGAGATAAACAACCAAATGAAATGTTTATCATTCATGCTTCTCAACGGATTCACACTGATCGTGTATAATGGTCATTATAGATGACTTTGTCCCTTCTAATATTATGCAGTATATTTGTCCATGCTGAACCCTTTCCAATAAATAAATATCGCTCACTCTGGTTAGTGCACAATGGATTTCGTCATAAGTCCAAAAACAAAACAGGGTCTTCATTTGGAGTGAACTATAGTCGGTCGCATATTCTGGCCATTGATTGTTACTTTCAGTTACGAATGCCGGACGCTCCAGTTGCTGGTTTGCTACTCTCTTCAAATGACTGATGGTTCCAGGTTGACCATGCCGTAGCCGACAACCAATAGAAGGGTTGTTGACAAACTGACCTTGACTTAGACCACGCTTAATTCTGCACGAGGGTGTTCATTTGCTCAAAACAGAGTATACGGCGTCAGCTTTTCAAAAGCAAACTGGACAAAAAGCTAGGATTATCTCAGCCTGATAATATCAATTAGCCTTGGCTTCTCAGCATCGAGGAGTCCCAGTGACTTCCCGTAATTGATCACCCATACCTCCGAAGCACTCATCGAGCCTGGTGAGAACATCGGGTAAGCAATAAGGAGGTACGCCGTTATGTACTGGATAAAGACAGTCGTCCTGAGACTGAGGTAAGTGCTCTGCATCGACTTCGACAGCCTGGACACATATTGGGCATGGCTGCTCATCGTCCGCTTTTGCGTGCTGTCCTTGGACGTGCTGAATGAGGCCTTAAAAACCACTGCAGTGGTCAAGCTATGGCTAGGTACAAACGTAAGAAGAAATTAGATTCGGTTTTGGTATTGTTTGGTGCTTCTCGCCTTCCTTATTGGGGATCAAATGCTGTTTATTGTCGTCAGTTGGAGTCGCAGACAGACATCCCAGAATCGAGGTCAGTCATGCGGATCCTGTATTACTTGTCCGTAGAACTCGCATGCCTAAAAAAGCACAAAAGTGGAGCATAATAAATCAAGAAATCTGTAAAGTGAAAACACAAATGACATATTTTTGCCGTTTGTTCTTTTATCTCCTCTGTCCTTTTTTCACGTCACTTTATTGAATTATTTTTAAGCAGTCACTTTACCTGAGGTCAGGTCACTCAAATTGCATGCATAATCAGGAACGAAAACGTTCGCAAAGGAAGCCAGTGTAATTCTGTGGAATATGAAATTGCCCACTTTCATAATTATTATTTGCTCAATAGTTTTAAAGAATACACTAGGGAATAACAATTTCAAACAGGCACGTCTTCCTTCATTCTTATTCATACAAACACGTGTAACTAAATATGACTAGTAATATTTGGAGCGAGAGTGGCAATGATAAGTTACATTTCTGATAAATGAAAGTTATCATCCTTCGAAACTGCAATCGTTCATTACCCCTTCAAACAGTGAAAGTTATATTTAATATTATCCATTGGTTTGAATTGGAATTAATAAAATATAACACTTTGACTTGCTTGTTGAGTGGGTCCATATTCCTTTGCTTTTAGTCCATCGGAAGTAATAGTGAATCTAACGATCATTAAAGAGACAGTTGTCTCCGATCTCTCATTCTTCAGCAATGAGCCAGCCAAGGTGTCCATTGCATAATTCTTGTTAAGGTGAGGGATCTGTAGAACTCATATATCTATTGTTTCCCAGTTTTTATGTCAGCATTTCGCACTAAGCTTTTTGTTTCCTGTAAGGTAAATGAAACATTTTATCTCACCAACGGCTTGGACTATCGCGAGTGTCAGTGCTGTCAACCGCTTACACAGCCTTGCGCGGAATCGGGAACAAATATTCACAGAAAGAGCTAAATTGGATGTTGAAATAGGGAACTAATACTGGGCTGGACTATATATGAATCTAGCACCAAAACTGTTTTGAACATTTTGGTCTATTCTGTGTTATCCTTCATACTGACCTTAGCATTTAATTCCATGTATTTTGGCGTCTATCTTTGCGAGTAGTCAGGGATCCGCATTCTAGCTGAAATGTTTTGTGTGTTGATCGAGGTCTTTTGTTCTTCATTTTTTGTTCCTCTGATGAATTGTTTTTTCGTCAAAGTTGTAGCACTTCGTAACAGTCAACAGTTTTTTCATATCCACTTAGGCAAGCTGATGTGCCATATGCAAATGAGCAGTTGTCTAAAAACCAAACCTTTTATTTTTACTTCTGTGGCAAGCTTTGTTCGTAGAACTAAGAAAAACAAAGTCAAGAAATGATAACTCTCTTTCAGCAGTACTGGGGATGAAACACCGGTTCGGTGGTCATGTTTGGTTTTTCTGCGCACTAAATCACCAGGAACATCCCTAAGGTTTCCAGCATCACAAACTTGTGAACTTTTCAACGAGATTAGGGGAAAAATGACCAGTATACTTGAAACGAGTATCTGACGTTACTAAACTCGGCTAACTGAGAAGAGGCCTAGTTGAGTATTCAACTCTCAAATCCTTTTATCTTGAGCCATTAAGTTCAAAGTTGACAAGAGGATAATAATTTGACATCAAAGGGATTTAAGTTACACGGACTCTGAGGAAAACAGGTTCACCATGTTGCATCAAAGAGCTGAAATATCTGCTTCCAGTTATGGGAAAAAGTAATAACCCCTGCTGGTAGTAGATAACATGTATTTACTCAAAAGCAAATGGACATTTATCAGAAACAGTAACATTGCGTGACATCCCTCGAGTGCGTTTATGCTCTAGCAGTTAGTGTCCAAGATTGTTCTTCAGTGGCAAATTCTGTAATGAAAAAATCAAATGTGCATGTGGAATAGACCTTGTAGAGAACGAAGGACACTGAAAATTGAGTTGGAGCAGCATTGATGAAGAGGAGATCTAATCGAATTCAGTATATCATGTGTTTATGCAAAGAATGGTTCAACACGTTTCGATCCAAAGCACTCACGGCTTAGTTTTCGTGCATAAAAACACGGTAAATTTATCTTGTTTCACCACTGAGATTTAGAATTGTGCGGGGCTCTGTCGGATATAAAACAGTTCGGAAGAACTTCAATGGTAACCGTAAGAAACCTCTCGAACAGAAACTTCTAGAAATTCACTGGTCCAGAAACTGCTTATTAACGGGAAATTAAATACTGTAAAAGTAAACCGTGAAGTAGATCGCTGTTCAGCGACTATTTTTATCATTGCGAATGAACTTTCCCAGTTCCATGACACCCCATGGAAAAATTATGTACGTTATGGCAGAATAATTGATTTGTTTCATATCGGGAGCTCATTCGAAGTTATCGGTCCCCCTATTATTTGGATATTTTAAGGCACTCTCCTGCGATGTGGCACCAAAGACATAACTCTGCAGACGGATGCTCTGCATTGTCGGTCTAATCAATTTCCCAACGAATTCAAACCAACTTAGCGGGATCTACTAACAACTGAGACATTGGGCTCATGTAATCATCAGTAGCACTTATTCAATTATTCACTTTGATCTGATAATATGAAATGGTTGGTTATACGTTTGTAACTCACACGCTTGTGCGGCGCCAACCGCTGAGATTGTTTCGTTCTTCGTCGGTGATTCCCGTTAGACTTAGAATACAAAGACAGTTTCCTTCAATCACGGTGATCTCGGCTACGGTATCCGCAGAAAATTTCAAGCCTTTCCATTCAACAAACGCCAACTCTGTGAAAAAATTGTGTTACAGTGCAACCCTGTAGGAAGCTGACTGTGGTTGATAATCAGCACCAGATAATTTATAATTGGGTGGCGAGAAATTTCATTCAACAGACAAAACGATGACAATTGAATTGGTACAGTGCGAGTTCATGAAAGTAAGAAACAGTACTCGATGACAGCACCGGAGTCTTTTCCAATTACACCATAGGTAATTTGTGACATCACAGTAAATAGGAAACCCGATTGTGTTGGTCAACTAGACGATGGATAGGTTCCACTCAAGATCGCAGTCAGCGTCACACAGATTGCATTTATGGGTCACAAAGCGACCAACATGAATCTGTTTTTCCAGTAATTCTCATTGGACTAGTGCAGTTGACATGAAAAAATCTACGGTATTTAACTCCGATTTGCAGTATTAGTAATTGAAACATAAGGTCGATTATCATCCCCATTGCGGATGGCTCTGTCAGATTGTTCGCGAACCTCATGAATTCCGTCCATTTCTCATCATCTTCATGGCCTTGAGCTACGGGAGCTGTAGGTTGCTGACAGATCATGAGAAGAAGATCGGTCTTCGCAGTCTACGGTGGAGAGGTTTCTCCGTTTGAATTCCATGGGCAGCTGACAGATACGCGGTGGATGACGGTAAACAGTCTACTTTGTGTTGGTACGTGGCTCGTATTGATTGCATAGACCAATGTGATGCTGGTTGGTGGTATACTGGTACCTCCGTTTAGCGAAACACGGTAAGCTTATGACAGTCGGAAGACTGTCATCCTGTTTCGTGCATCATAGAGGAAAAACATGATTGCCACAGTTGCTTTGTGCGAGAGAGACCAATTAACTCAACAACCTCAAGATTTTAAAGCCTATCGAAAACAAATGAAACAGGCGTGCCACAACATGGCTCTTCCGGCCAGAACTTTTAGAAACAATCAGGAATAATCACCTACCATATGGGTCATGCGGAAATTCCCCGTTCGTAAGTATGGCCGGAGATGGGGACGCAACATAACAAAAATTGCTATCTTCCGAAGCCATTTCTACCCAGCAATGCACTTTTGAGAGTTACGGTACATTTTATCTGTGAACGCTTGTCAAAAGAAGGTATCAATAAAGGAATGACGACAAATATCTCCAAAGGACTGCAAACGCGCAAGTGCAGTTCGGAGAGCAAAAGGATCTAATTTGTTCTCCGCATGCGGACATGTCCATCGTAGAATACAGCATGAAATACCCTTATACAGTAGGCATGCGGACTACAAGCACTGCCTTGCTCCATTCAAATGCAGTGCGCAAGAACTACTATGTAAATGTGATGAAGTTTACCGGGACCTTCGAATTAAGTTCGGCTGTAGATAGCAAGCCCCTATATTGGCCTACACAATCAATGCTAGTCAGATACTACCGCATATCTGTCAGCTGCCCATGGAATTCAAACGGAGAAACCTCTCCACCGTAGACTGCGAAGACCGATCTTCTTCTCATGATCTGTCAGCAACCTACAGCTCCCGTAGCTCAAGGCCATGAAGATGATGAGAAATGGACGGAATTCATGAGGTTCGCGAACAGTCTGACAGAGCCATCCGCAATGGGGATGATAATCGACCTTATGTTTCAATTACTAATACTGCAAATCGGAGTTAAATACCGTAGATTTTTTCATGTCAACTGCACTAGTCCAATGAGAATTACTAGAAAAACAGATTCGCATTGGTCACCTTGAGAATTCCGAAGCAACAGAAGGATGTGACTTCAGCAGTTTTATTGTTAGAATCCCGTCATATCGCAAACTAGGCCAAATGTCGCATTTAGAATACAAGTTATAGGTGACTGCATTTTTTCAGTGGGCACATTCTCAAGCCAATACATGCAGATTTATATGGAGGCATTTACTAGAAGGTGTTTACGATGAAAACCGAATTTTAACTGTTCATGTTAAAGAGAATGTGTCCACTGAAGACATGTATTCGCCTGTAACGAGTGTTCTGCCCGTTTGAATACGCTTATTTTACGTGCATCACAATTTCTTTTTGAGTAATAGGTGTTGTAATCATGGGTTTTTGAAATTAATCTATTTAATTCTAACCATCACTTGTTATGAGCTAAATTGCCTACTGTTATCGGTTTCGCAATGCAGAAAATGAATGACACTATGAAACATACGGTGGGATAAGTCTTCTCATACAAATCACAACCCGTGAACACGAGGGATTCGGATTTCATTAGATAATACTGGATTATTTGCCTTAGCGAAAGCAGGTACCGCGTAGGACGATCAATATATCAAGCCCATAGTCAGTGGAAAGATTCAAATAACTCTTGGTACGAAACCCCAAACTTACTTCTCTAAAATTATCCCCTAAAGAAGGGAATTCTTCCCTTATTATTAACTTACCATTTTCGTTGAACTGGAGGGGAATATTGGCCACCGCGCCTTCAACGTGAGTGTAGCCGCACAGGAAAAGCAAAAGCAGGGCCCAGAAGAAATGCATCTCGTACAATATACTTTTGCGTGCCAAGTAAACAAATCTGTTCCTTACTCCTTCTATTTGGAGATGTGTCATAAGTGATGGACCGATGGAAACCGAAAAGAGTAGCAGATGACAACGAAATTGAGTTATAAGTAGTGGGATGCTCGGTTTAAAGCAAATAAGTAAGAAATTAAAAAGTGTTGAATTGTGATCTGAAACGCCTGATTAACTTTGCGTTGATGTGTTTATGGGGTTCAATCAGCCTTGGCTCATTTTGAATCCTGAACTTTTTTTAAACATCAAGATGGTGACCACATCTGATTAAGTGACATGAATCACTTTTCCAGCAGTCACTTTGGCCCCGGTAGTACCATGTTCAGTCGTTAGAGGGAAGCACTTAAGATGATCTTATCGATGTCTTTGTCAGTGGGTGCACGTTCACATCGAAACAAGCATGGCAAAATCTAGAAAGATCGAACAGACATATGTAGTGCCTGTGTATGTACATTGGGCACCTAATCTTTCGGAAACGGTAGCATTGTGTTTACGAGTGAATGCGATAGTTTTGTATGCGAAATGAAAGTTGTAAATCACGTTTGGTTTTTGCGTCGTAATATTTGAGTCTCAGCTGGTGATTAATAAACTACTGCATAAGCTATTTTGTACTTTGAAACATCTTTCATGCATTGTATAAAAAGCTGGAAAAAGATCGGTCAGACCTATTATCGGTTACATCAAATTGCAATAATCGATACGATTTGAAGCGAAAACACAGGGAATTAATCACTTGAGTGATAGGAAGATAGTGCAATACTTACAAACTTTTGATCTAGTGATTCTTATCGAAATGTATGGAGAAGCAACTAAATTTATACCTTTTGTACGTAGTACTGAAATTTGATTGGTGTAACCTAACACCCAGTCAGACGCTAAGGTCACCTGAGTGAATAACAAACCAAAAAATGCACATTTTCTCGTCACTTGTTAGAGTTGTTTGTCAAATCTGAAAATGTTATGGACTCCGTCCAAAACTAAACTATTAAACGTCAATAAAATGCTTTTTGTCATGAGTTCAGTTGATTTACGAAGCACATTATGGGAATCAGAAAGGCAGTAAATCCATGAACGTTTATGTACTCTAAAGACAATGTTAGCAGGGTTTAGGAAGCTAATCTAAAACTTTGCAAAGAAAGAAAACATCCATCCTAACAAGCAACTGTCTGAAAATATTTCGGCTGGAAAGAAAGCGAATTGGGACTCATCGAGCTGGATATTTAAGATTTTTCAGGTCTTTGGAAACATGGTGGCTGAAAAGCGATTGAAGCTCAAATTCAGTGGATTTATTCGAATACCAGAAACCACTGGGTAACGTGCATAGCGAATGATTGACTGGCAAACTTTGCAGAGAAGCTCACAAGATTTACTACAACCACGCACCTCAAAATTCCGCAGATGAATCACTCCCAGTTTGTGGATTCCGTTTACAATATCTTTTTTAAGAGCCCGGAATGTCCTCGCCATCCCGCCATCCAACTAGATACTTTATATAAAAGAACAAGGCTGGCCTTTGCTCCAGCTACAATGTGAATATAGCGCTCGTGGGGATCGTGGTCCGATTGATTCATGGACAAAATGTCGTATTCACTGTATGTGTAATATTATCGAGCAACCACTTCTGCTTGTTGTTCCGGATGTGACTACCAGTAGAATAAATGTTCTGCATTTTTGGCTTTGGACGTAGCAGCTTTTCGAAATGCCACTTCACAAATGTCTTCACAAATTACTGGCGATGAAGAACACTATATTTACAGAAATTAGTTAAAATGAAATCATCCTCAATTAGAACATTCAACGGACACTGCAGTTCGAGGGCTCGATAGCCTTCTAACTACAATAAGGTTATTCGGGCCGTATGGTAATCATCGCCTTTCAGTACACGGTGCAGCCGCTTCCTACAAAAGCACCTCCGGCTGTTTAAGTTCTTATCACCGGCAAGGTGGAATCATCCGCGCTGGACTGATGACTTCTTTGCTCAATTGTATTTATACCAGTACTGTTCTAGGTTTGACCATGACCTCTAGAGTAAGTCTGTCGCAAGCACAGGGACAGGGATCTTCGAAGGAATTGCGTGGCCGACCTGGAAAGTGAAGAAACAGAAAAACCAACGTCAGGCGAAGCTTTGTAAGCATACCATCCAGCAGCACTACCCACACAGCCGGACCATTATGGCGGTCCACAGCATACCCATTGTAAGCAAGCCTTGAAAGATGCCATAGTTACGACCGTGATCTAGCAGTATTATCAGTTTTGTGATGTTACAAATTTTAGGTGCGTTACTAATGTCGTTTGACTTCCTTCTCCGGTTGTCGGGCGAATTTTTATCTCGGGACGGCAGCTAAAATGGCTGCTGCTTTCTTTTCTATGATTTTCGGCTCTGTATTCGCCCATTATTTAATAAATAATATGCTTGTATATGCACATGACTAGTACTAGTACTGTTTACCTAACAGCATTTCCCTACCTAGCTGGGCGATAAATCAGTCCTGATACGACGCCAGTTAGCTTGTTGTTGGCAATCAAGATGGATCACAGTTGAGGTCAGAAATGCCAATTTTCTTGCTCGGTCATCAGCCAGAACCATATGGTATGACAAATTATTTTCGCGAACGAAGTGTAGTCGGTAATTTCCTATGTTATGATGCATTTCTTGTTTAGCTGGTTTTCCGGGATCCAAATAAACTCTGTGGTAAACTGAGCAACCCGGACGACAAAAGTGACGGTCAAATAATTAAAAATAACACCATCAGTGAGCACGGAAATAGGAAGACCTTTCAAACCGGACAGCCGAATAGCTTGCGGAATTAACGCACCCTGAGGAAGACCTTCTGGTGAATAACCGATGCACTCTGGTAGCCCAGGATACCATAATGACTTTGTAAACAGAACGGCGATTTGTTTTTACAAAAATGGCACACGGTGACTGCAAATGTTTCATCCAGCTTTCGAGAATTTGATTCCGATCATTGCTTTGATAACGATGTCAGACAAACTGGTAAATTCTGTGTTTATCTTTCATTCTCCTCACTACCGTCCAATCTCATACTGCTTGGTCTACATGATCTGACTCCATACACCTTGTCAGCTGATGGACCATAAAACCGGAAGTGATTACCGTATTGTTGATTTTTGTGGGGTTACACGACAGATGTCAACAAATAGGTGTTTTGATTTCGGACTCACACATCCTGTTTGGTAGGGTTATGAACAGCCGTGTTCAGTTAATAAACGAAATCGTATTTCGCCTCTCGGTAAACGATGGGCGGCTGTTAAGTGTAAAAGTGCTGTGACGATGGAGACTGTATACACAGTGGGATTAACTGCAATATATTTTGATCAAATTTAGGTAAACAGTTCTAGTGGGTATTAGTAGGAGGAGATTGTGCTTTCATGAAATAATTCACCATGTGGTAACAACGCCAACCTAGGAATTAAGAAATCGTGGAAGCAATGTACAGCTGTTTCATACTTGTGGGGAACCATCAGCAATGCACATCCACCGCGCCCGAATCGGGTCGCGAATCAGGAATGAACGATTTCAAGTCGAATATCATAGCCATTAAGGTACCAGGCAGGTTGCCGACGTTTTTTTGAACTTCCCAGAGTGATGTTACACCTATCTGTCATTGATTCGTACGGACGCGAGCTGTTAGCGTCCCACTTCGGGTGTGGTCGATGTGCACTGCTGATAATACCCAACAAAAGTGAATCAGCTGTAGAGTGCTTCCACGGTTTCTTGGTGGCTAATTTGGCGTTGAAATTACATGATGAATTATTTCACGTAAATGATTCTATTGATATTCAATGGCAGTACAGATTTCTCACTTAGTTAAGGTCGTTGCGACATGCAAACTTATATTTGTAATTATCATCCTGAGTGTTCGCAGTGCACAAAAGTAATCTCGTCTGTAAAAACAGTCCGTAAAAACTCACCAGCAATTCCTATCACAAAGCGAATCCGTTAAGGCATTCCGCATACGAATGACACTGATTTATTTCTCAATCTGTTTGGATCATTCCGCAAGAAAAAAGAGGTCGTAAGAATTAGTGACCATATGCTTACCAAACGTATGTTAAACAGTCGAGCTGTAATGAGCGCCCTCCTAAGGCCAATGTTGAGAGGCCCCGGGGAGCAAAGCAACTAACCTGACTTTGCGTGGTAATCCAAGTGTTCATGCTACTTTAGTTTAGGATAAATAGTGTAGCAGAATTACACTTAAATGAAGCCGACGGATGGTATGCAAAATCTACAATTGGCTTGCAAAGTCGGTTCTTCTACCTAATAATATAGGCCCCCGGTAAACCATCTAAAAGTTGTGGAGATCATCAGTCAAACGAAAAGAGAATGAGTAATGAGACCGTGTATTTCTACCTGGTGAATTGAACCCTGTTCGAATTTTTAAGGACATTTCTCATCGGCATAATCTCTATAAAATATGGCCTTTTGAACCATAGTCTAAGTAATGGCGTGAACCATTTTCGATTTTTAGGGAATTTGTGATTCATACGCACGATCCAGCTTGGACCGTCATCATTATTCTCATTCAGAAGCATAAGTTTGCTTCACTGCCAACTCCATACTACTGTTTGTGCATGAAACAACCTTCAGTCTTTTCGCATAAATAAAGCACAAGCTACTGCAACCAATCTTTCCTTGAGCTAGGAGAAAGCCATTTGTGCAAGGGAGCGCATCGGTGATGCACATACAGTTGTTGAAATTTAGTAGCTTTCTGCTATCCTAGTCATTTATGTCAGGCACCTTTCGTTTTAAACAGTATTAGGATGCAAAATGATTAATATGCACATAAAACAAACCCCTTAATTTAGACTGTTTCATCTGTGACTGACGTTCGCCCAAGCGCCACGTACAGTCAGGTGCCTGTTTTTAATGGTGTCTTGATCAGCTTTGGACCACGGTCCGTGACTCACACATCAAGTGTATTGGCAATTGTCAGGCCTTTCCTTCCTAAGGTCACAGTATCAACAACTAACCTGAAGATGACTAAGCCAAAGTGTAGTGCACCATTCGAAGTCAGTCGTCATGGGATTTACGCCCGTGTCGTGCTTGCGGTCAATATTTATGGTTGTGGTAACCTAGATGGTGCAGATCCATTGTGATTCAAAGAGCTTCCAGTTCGCGAATGGTATTTTTAAAGACCAGATTATGTTGCAACTGGTCAGTGAACGTAATGAATTGAATTAGGAGCTTATTATCACTAACCGGTGGTGGACGTGACCGAAGCAAGTCGCTTTTCTAGTGCTCATAACTTGAGCAGTTGATATCATTTGGAAGCTAAATTAGCAAGAAATTTGGGATGTTTTCTCAATAAATGCAAAAAAAGAATTTTTGAGTATGGATTAATCAAATCTAAAACAGGAGTGTCCGCGTGGGATACCGGAAATGCGACCGTGAGGTTCAGGTTAGCCGTTTATCACTTCCTCTAGCAAGGCCATTTGGAATGGACGTGTACGGTGGATGCAGCTCTAATTTCTACAGGCGGCCAGCAACCGCCTCAATGGTCACAGGTATCCGGACTATAATCTCCCCAAGGGATAAGCATTTCCAGTTTTATCATTTAGCATGCCTGCAAGAACTATTTATCACATACGGAAGAGTGCAGATACAGGAAACATAAGCTTACACGTTTGATTAGTTTATGTTCCAAGTCAAACAAAGATCATACACTTGCATTGCGCTATTGTCTGGCAGGTGATGCTAGTCACGTTTTCTTGCCTGATTCCGAAGATGAATTAGAAGACCGTATGAAGCAGATATTCAATATATAGTTCAGTCATTTTTATAATCACTGCCCCTGCATTAACGCGTTCTGGTATTGGTCGCTACTTCGAAACACCGAATAACAGTAGAAGAAATCTTGTATGGTCATCAGTCAGAAGAATTATAGAGAAACAGAAATATTTTTATTACGAGAATGTCACTGAGGGCAGCATTCAGCTAAATGCTAAATCACACTAACTGGTGGAACACTAAATCTAAAGCAGCGGTACAGCACCTCACGAGCATCCAGAATGAGATAAAGCACAAACACGGGACTTGAATTAATTCAGTACATTATTTTGAACTAACTGACTACTCCAGTGTCAGTAGGGTCGCACTGATGGAAGAAATGAGTGATATCATGAAATGAAGGCCAAATTTCCCACTCATTCAGCTAAAAGTAACTTCTTCAATTAGTTATAAAAGGACTTCTAGAAACTCACATGGCAATGAGACTTCTGCAGTGCCCTGAATTTGTATCATAACGTTTCCAAATCTATCCGGAAATGCGACCTGAATTGCATGTTGGTATTTTACTTCTGGCTGTCATGTCGTAAACTGAATTTTTTTGAACATGTACACCTGCAGCAATTTAACATGGTAAGATCAAGTACAGAGAGGCAATATCTGATGTAAAATACAACTGACAAATCGGGTCGAAATTTTGAATATTTTGCCGAAGCTTCTGGATATCTTTGCAGAATATATCGAATAATTTTACGAGTCTCGCTAATAAGGTTCCGGAATTTGACATCCAGTACAGCATGTAAGGTTTTAGACATGATAAGTAAAATTTAGTGGTTAGTTTATTCAGAAATCTCTGTGATGATTTTTCAAACATTAATCATTGTGTGGCCGTAATCTGCCTTCATGATCAGGGTACGTGGTCACTAGTTTGGTATAAAGATAGAGATAAAATTTATGTGAACGGAATGACGAAATCCAGTAGGAAGAAGGCGGTTGGCTTGGCCGATATTGTTGCCCATAAGTTACGGACATCGATTACCTTCCCACTTAATCGTTCTGATAGGTCCACATTATTGTTTCAGTGCGCAAACCAGAAGTCAGTAACTGTTCGGCTGTCCAGTTCTCTGCGAGAAGCAATGAAAATGAGGGCAGAAGCTGCACGCTAATGAGCCCGGAACTTGATATCTAACTTAGTAGATGAGAGAACAGGAAAAATGTGCGTTTTCATAACTTTATACTTTGGGCGAATACTGGTCGGAGTCGCCCAAACCCATTCTCGTGGGTTGATTAAATAATGACTAGCACCTTTTTGATGACGTGTTTTCAGGGAAGTTTTTGACTGTTCGTGATTAACATCATAACAGGCTTCTCGCTGTGATCTTGGTTGAAAGGTCAAGATAGTGTGCGGTGTGTAAATGACTAGTTCTTTTTTCTTTACTTTCTTTATTGGTCGAATAACGATATGCATCATTTTTCAGGAAGGAGGCCGCGGCCAACAAACGGCTGCCAATTGGGGAAGTTGACCGGCATTGGGAGAACTCGAACCCGCGACCTTCATGTTCAAACGCCACAACTTTATCCGCGTGGCCACCGTCGATCGATGACAATAGTAATAATATTGGCTTTCGGCGACGTTGATCAGTCTCATGCATACGATTTTATGGAGCATCGGAACAGTGCTATTATTTGAGTGATATTATGTGACACACGCAAGCTTTGAGCTTTTACGCTCACCAGGCTACACGATTGGTTTCTTTCCCTTTAAGGGTCAACCATAGTGCTCGAATTTATGAAGAACCTGACTTCATGTATTTATGAATGAGTTTGTGCTTCACAATCATAACTGGGTAGGATATTGGAAATCAAGAGCTTAAATGCACTTGACGTTGATTTTGTGACGGTCATTTGTCTCCTGTGAAATAAAACGTCATAAATCAAGTAAATATATATATTAAATGAGCAAATATTTCAAAGAGCGATTTTTATCGATTCATTTGCAAATGATGTCTAATTCCGATGAGTCTTCTAGAACGTATGTGGGTGATTTTTCTAGGTATTGCGTTACAAGTTTAACCCTAATCCCGAAACTGCTGTAGCACCGCAACGTTTCATTTTGCTAAGGAAAAGTGGAGCGAATTTAGTAGTTGGAATACTGTCGAGATTTTCTCAGCACAATATGATTAGTTAGTCCAATAAAATCCACGAGTTCCCTTATACGGATTTCCCTCTCTTTCTCTCTTTTGGTAAGAACAGTTGATATAACTATACAGATGACACCCGATGAAACAGGTGACCAGACGAAGCGCTTTTCAGCAAATCCGGTGTTCCCGGAAACTGCAACTCATTGGGAAACGCGAATTCGGCTGTTGTGATTATGAAATAAATTGTTTGACTAGACTTAAAACAAAAAGCTCTGCGAGTAGTTTCGGTTCTGACATATCGTATTGTGTCACAGTCTGTGCACATGGGCAGCTTGTCGTTCATTTTTTCAATCCAGCACTGTCATTCAGTCAGCCATTCACACTTTCATTCCATTGTGCTTGGAAGGGATATTCTAGGGTCACCCACGTTTTTCAGACAGGATCATCAACAAAGTGATAAGATTCAGATATTATTATTCTACTCCGAAAATGTTTGGTACATTCCCTGCAAGGAAAACTGTTCCTCACCCGAGATTTGACTCTCAACTTGTTCCTTGTCTGCAATGCGCTATCATTTTGTGAGTGGATATGAAAAATGCCGTTCTCAGAGTACACGAAAAACGGTTTCCCGAGCTTTCTTCGCTTGACTGAATTAAGCTATTCTGTTAAGGTAATTGTGGTGTGCACAGCAATCAATGTTTTCAGTTCTGGCTGTTCAATAATCGCTAATTATTTTGCTGTTTTCTCCCTTATTTTCACCGAACTAATTAAAATTCATAATCTTACTATTTAATAACTTTCACGCAAATTGGGCACATATCCAACTAGAAACATGATAAATCAAAGGATTAATTTAATTGTCACATTGATTTCGTATGTTTTTATTTATTTCAGCAGACTACAAACGATTGTTTATTTTTTTCACTCGATGTCTGTTGTATCTTAGCCTAGTAAACGGCAACCATGTAATTGTCATTCAAAACTGTTTTTAGGGCTGAAATGCTGCTTCTATTCATAATATCATTATGTTACAATGGTAAAAGGGTGATCATCGAAGCCGGTCAATAGTTAAAATCTACCGTAAGGATATGTTATTTCTTTTCCTTTGCACAACTTGCGCCGTTTACTTATAACTCGCCATCTGTTTCCTCGATTTCCAATCAGCCAAAACTAACAGCAGAATACGGACATTTCCAGTGGCGTCACATTCTAATTCATTCGATTCTATTCCCATTTGTATGGCCCAGATTGCCCAGGTGAGATACCTGTGCTTCACCTTTTAAGTAAATCTCCGATGGGCTTTAGACTTACTGTAGGCAACGTCCAAAGCCTTCCTTTCCAAAACAAAACGTCGGATCAGTTTTGCTCTGATCAGCATGTAGGGGCCACTTTTATTAGCCACTAAATCCTACAAGTATCCCCTCACCATTCTTGCGATTTTCTTTCCACTGCTGAAGGTTGACCTTAATCTGCCGCAACCAAGTATTTAAGCGCTTATTTGCCTAAGGCCAATGGAAAAGGGCAAAGTTGAAGACATGCAGCGCAAAAGTTAGAAGGACGTAGTTTGCGGTTAAAGACTGCTGATTAGATCAAATATTAGCCTAGTCAAAAGAACCTTGGAAACGTAGATGAGTCTTGTTAATTATGCTCATGAACGGGCTATTTCACCTCGACTGACGATGAAGCGTTTGTTACGTGTGCGCCAAGCCCAGCGGTCGCAGTCTCAAGGGAAGTCGTAACATCTTTAGAAATCAGTCTTTCCTATGGGAGCAGCCTTTGATCATTAATGCAGTCTAATCAATACCCTGGAGATAATACATATGGCTAGATTTCAAGAACGGTAATCTTAGTTTCCTTTCTGAACGTGCTAGCAACGGTTAGATCATTGCTATTTGCAACGAAGTGGCTGGCAAACGCCTTCACATCCCGAATGCACTCAAAGTTTACGCCGCTTCCTACACGGTCTTTCGAAGGTGTGGGTGAGTTGCGACACAAACAACGGTGGAGCTCTGACAAGAGCTGGGGGGACAATTAAGCATTTCATATGAGAGTACACATATGTATCTGTGCCGTCCAACTCGATTACTGGTGGTTTCTCCTAGGTACGCGTGACTGTTGATCAGCCGGTAGATTGCGTTGACAATTGAATACCTCAGTATAATTTTATCATCCGAGAATGCTGCAGTAAAGAAGTGAGGGGATGTTCTTTCCCTTTCTTGGATCCCACAAAATGATTATTTGCTGTCTGAATATATCGGTGATCAGTCGTGCAAAGTACAAACATGTCCAGTTCGTGTAGGTCCACTGCACTGACACTGGCCCATTAGTTACGAATAAGAACTGTCTAACTATTCGTCCTTTGTTCATTTCCCTAGTTTAGCTACACAGATGGAACTTGATCGGTTCAACGAGTTTGCATACCTGTGCCCCTTAGTCTTGGAAGTGTTATTCTCTCTTAAGCAACACCATGCTTTACCGGCGGTCAGTGTTTTGATCACAAGTGCACGTCTTAGTGATAACACACCTACGTGCCAACATTATAACATGCCAATCCGATAGAATAAATTAATACATATACAAAGATGACCAAGAGGTTTTCTTTCTTCGTTCAAAGAATACCAAAGAATTACCGTGTTCAGCATAAGGTACGGAAATATAATTGGATGGAGAACGACTCCTCCGCAATGGTCCGATTCAAAGTGAATCACGAAGTAAATGCGTAATCTTTTATCATTTACTTCCTTTACTAATGAAATAACGACGTGCATCATTTTTCAGGAAGGGGGCCGCGGCCAACAAACGTCTGCCAAGTGGGGAAGTTGACGGGCGGCGGAAGAATTCAAACCCACGACCTTCACATCCCAACTTCGCGACCTTCTCTGCTGGGCCACAGCCGGCATAAGAATCTCAATAAACACGTGCGATATTGCTTGCTTATTTATAACATCTGAATTTGTATTCACCCCTCTCAGTTCGCCAAAATAAATCGGTGACGTTGAAGGGATTCTTCACACTGAACAACACATCATTCCTGTGGTCGCGCATTTCAGATCCGCGATCAATTTCAGTTGAAAAGCACTAACTGTCAAGCGCTTAATTTGTCATGGCACAGCCTGATTTCGCACTCGATCCTCAGGTTTCAATGCGAATTAAAAGTAGGTGAGGGTAGATTTATTTAATTGTTGTGTATAGCGACACCAGTTACAGCCAATTTCTACGTCTTACATTAGCCCAAGGTGCCAATAAACAAAAGCCAATCAGGGGGTCACTCAAGTTGGCCTCGGTTTAATTGACTCAAAAAGGTAAGTACTATGTATCCAAGCGTTTGCTGCAAGTCACAACATGGAACCTTCGCAGTCACCTATGCCCTCGGTTTCGATCCTCAGACTAATAAACAGAAAACCACTTTTAGTGACTACGTGAATGCTGATGCTCATCCTCGGGTGCTCATGTGACATGTGCCTGCTAGCAAGTGTCCTCATTTTAAATGTAAGAAGGCCGGAAGCGAATGCGTGAGCCGAAGCCCACTAAGCGTGTCAGCCAGAATCAACACTCACGCGGTCAAAATCAAGATGGCGGAGTGCAGCCAAACCGTCACACTCGGTCCAGCACGGCAATGCCTTGAACGCTGGAGACGTTACGCTTAAGGTTTAATGTTGGCTTAGCGATTACAGTAAACGTTCACTACCACTTTAAACTTCGCTTCACAATAAGGTTAAATGGTTCGAAAATATTTAAAAATTTGACTGGTAACATAAGATCGCGCAACCCAAGTCTGCCCAAAAATATGGAGAATCGCAATCGATGCACTCTCCTGTATGGATGCAAGAACGGTCTCGTGGCAGATGAGTCACACTGTAGAACTATGTATACGAAATCTCAAAAGACAAATCAGGTAGGAGTCCCAAATACTTTCACCAAGTCCCGGAAACTGTTGACCTGATTGAGTAATATGTGTAAAAGAATAGTGAAGAAGCTGTACATACAGAGTAACAAAATGAGAATTTTCCCTAAGTTTCACTAAAATACGTCGTAAAATTATGCGTTACTCGATCTCTGCGTCATGATAGGCTGAGGGCTTACGATATCTTGGAAAATCTGTGTCCCTCAGAGGGTCTAAGGGTGGGCTTGGACGAATTGGTTTCGTAAACCTCATGATCAATGTCTAGGATCGTCTTATTAAGCAATTAGAAGGGTAATTTCGAAAGAACCTTAAGAGATAGCCACATTCTCAGGGTTATATTTACATTCATCTGCTTGCTATTACTGACGTGGGTTAGACAAAATAGATCACGAGATTTATCGATTGCGCAGCAGCGTTTTCACTCCGTGGACGAAAACAAAGAGACATCCCGTTGATTGGACAGAGTTGCGATCGACAGATGAAAATGTTACTGCCGGGACTCATTCAAATTAGCATTATCCGACTTCCTGTTGGGTTTATATGGCTTTGGGGCACAGGTTACTTCAAGAGCTTTTGGCAACCAAAACCATATTGAGGCCTATCTTGGCATCTGAAAGTCATTATTTTGCCTCAGAAACAACGAAATAATTCGTAACAAGCAATACAGAAACAAATTTCTTTCCGGAAATTTTCCTGTCGCTAAATCTAGACTTTCCTAGACGAGGCAGAAATGATGTCCTTAATGGACTTGCCATCGGACTACTCGAAAGTTTCACATTAATATTGTTCAAATGATGCAAATGAGACAGTGAATACTACTGTTTTGCTAGACAGCGTCATGTACACTGCTGAAGGCGGATTATTAACACTGGTAGCTTCTGCACTTTAGGCGGGGCCGTAAAATCCGTCTAACAGACAAGGTCACAGAATAATGTAGACATAAATGTCCACTTCAGTTTTGCGCACACAAGGGTCTGACATCTTTGAAATATCACGTAACATCAGTGCAGCTTATAATATCGAATATGGATCGGAAAATTTAGGAACATTGTTTCAGCACTAAGTTCATTAGAACATCTTTTTCCAGATGTGTATAGTACTTGAGCAGAGTAAGTTCTTCACGCCAAACAACACTTCACAGGAACCAGATAGATCTGGCAGCGGAAACGTCATTGGTCCTTTGGTTAACCATAACAATTCACCTAGCATAAACTTAGTCTCTTTCGATCCCACAAATGCAGCTGTAGATTGTTTCTGATGACATATTAATCGGTGATTTCGATAAACACTCTCTCAACCACTCTAACAGGAAAATAAGGAAGTAAACGGTTATCCAAGAGTTTATCGATATCCATCGGTACTCAGTCTGCAAGAATAAAGTAAACCTTTTCGGTTTTTCGTGATAGGATTGCATCACAATTAGAAATGAACAACTCTCGGATGACGGATATCTACGGTGGTGGAAGAAACAATAATTTTTAACTGCATTCCACATTGGACTACAGCAGGCAAATTAAAGAAAAATCCACTCAGAATTTCATCCTTTGGCTTGGTTACTTGGACCTTATCTTTCCCATACTCCCAAGAGTTGCCGTGGAACAAAGATTGTTGAGGGACAGATATCGGCATTTTGCTGATTTCTCGGAGAACTACAGAAGTTTGTCCTGGTCAAAAGGGTACTCGGATTGCATTCCGACAGCCTTATTGCACGTGATATCAAGTTAATGTTTTTGTTGATCTCTCCAGGATTTTTGACAACTGAAGGGTTGGAATTGTGATGTTAGTTACAGAGTGTAAAATGTGATCCACACAGTGCATAACAAATAACATGAAACCATATAGAATCTTATATCAAAATGTCTGTGGTGAGAAAACCAAGATTACTAATTATCAAACAGCTAACTGATGGATTTTGTCTTGTTGATAAGAAAAATTGCTACACATAACAGCGATGATCGGCGTTCCTTACCCACTCAGAGTACCACTAATTGTTTTAGTTCTATTCGTTGTTGGCCAAATTGCCTTAATGGTCCGGACGCAGAGCTTTCCAAAATAGACTAATCAGTTCCCCTATTTCCGTTTTATTTAAGACTTATTCTTAGTTACAGCTGATTCACCGAAATTTTCGCAAACACCTGAGAACAGGTAGAACCACAAAATAGATAATCCTTGCTTGTTCGTGCTTTCGCTGCATGCTTCCTAGACGCAACTTGATTCTGACATGGTCTAATGCAATTGGTTCATAATTGCTCCATTGTGGTTTGTTTTCTCCTAGATTTCTGAGAGGATAAGTTTTCGTTTCGAACAAAAATCTTCGTGCTGAATAATAACAACGAAAATAAAGTGGGATAATGTGGCGTAGACCGGAGAAGGTAGGTACGTAGCTTGAAAGTGGCCGGCATGGAATAGCCTTGTACAGGTTAGTTCTTAGTAGGGAAACGTAGATATTGGACTGAGTTCCGGAATCGGAGAAGCATTCTGAGATAATCACGAACGTAGGTTGCATCTTCAAGGATGTGGTTTTCGGAGACACTTAGGCATGGGGCACATGGTTCTCAATAAAGAAAATGAAAGAAACATCTAATCACAGTGTTCTCTGGCGCAAAGAGATCAAGTCTTTCTCAAGAACTTTTCAGGATGGCCGCCATGATGCAGCAGTGCACGATTATCAAGATGGAGCGAAAAACATCACAATACTTTTCGTGCAGATGGATGAGCTATCGAAGTTAAAAAGAAAGATGCTCATGGTCATATTTCATGAAAATTTTAGTCAAAAGACCAGACGAAACTCCAATGGAAATCGTCGGTATAAGTGCAGAGAAAAGTGAACGTTGGGGCAACTTAAAAAGCTGCTGGTTTAATTAAAAAGTTAGACGACTGTTCTCCACGTGTCACGGTCTCACATACATCCATGAAAGCAAAGGGCGAGTTATACTAAGAATGTTCACCAAAGGCATGAAATTCTCAATGAAAAGAATCCCTGTGGGGAACCAGGCAGCATAGGGGGACACTCGAGCATCTCAACCAATTTCCTTTTCTGATACTCTGATTTTAGGTTTCAGTTAAAATCAATTTCCTTGATTTTCAATAGGATCACTATCCAACTTGCACTGTAATGTTGTTATCCACATGCTTGTGAAAGCTAGTCAAAATTTTCCTGGCGACGGATCTGCAGTTTCAGAAGCTGTGCTATAGCACCACGTCTCTTTATTCACTGTCGGCTGTACAGCATAATGCGGTTGGCGACTAAATCATTTCACTCAAATGAATTTCCCCTTTTTTCCAGCATGAAGACTCGTGGAAATCACTAAAGCTCATTTGAGTGGATATTCGTGTGCCATGAAACGGAGTCGGTGAAAGCAATGGCGAGACAGATAAGTGTAGATGAAATACCTGCAAAATCTGGCAATACAAATTCAAAGGGAACAAGTAATGCTGCAAATAATGGTAAGAAAAAACGGTAATCGCCAGCTGATTTCAGTGGTTATCGCGGCAGAATTTTGGAAAGTGGCGAAGCTTCTTTTTCGCGATTTGTCATTATGGGTGAATTGGCGGGTCTTGGAGTTGACAAGGATATCAATAAAATGAACGACGATTACTGTCCAATACATGAAAGTGGACAACCGCCGCGCAACATTTTAGTTTCAGCTGCTTAAAAAAGAAAGTGGATTCTTTGTTAGGAGAAACGCTTTCACCAGGATTTGTGGTACGGGAGATAGCCAGTCATGGAAACATGCCCATGAGGACAGTTGCCATAATATTGTGGCTTGCGCAACCTGAAGTTGAATATACCTGTTGATTGGAACACGTCTTTTTGAAGACACCATGCGTGGCTCCGTCATTAATCTTTTCAATGGAATCTACATTCACTTCGGTTTAGAAGAATGCCTGCAGAATTCTGGAGAACGCGGGTAATCTAGATAGATCATTGGCATTCTCAACTGTCCTCCCACTTGTCGAAGCACCCTAAATACTGTCGAGAACAAGTACGTTTTGAGATTAGGCGACGTGTGAATAATCGCGTCACACAACACCAATTCTTAGTGGGGAGCTGCGGACAACCCAACCGCTAATGTTAATATTAACACATCAAGGCGGTCAGAAGAGTGCAAATTTTGCAACCCATATATGAATAAGCACATTCACTGGATTAAACAGCCGTTTCATCAAAATCTGCTCAGCTGGTGATCGTCCTCATCACCAAGAGTTGTTTTCATACTTTTCATATAGTATGTTTCACTATATCTATGTGTATATTTTAGTCGGTATCAAACATTTTACAAGCCGAAGCCGCACGAAAGCTACCCCCGCCTTTGTACCAATGATTAATAAAATGGCAACTGATATCAGAAAAATGAGAATTGCTTATTAAACCTGATGGGTAGGTTTCCGTTTTCAGTCCTACCATATACGCACAGCATCTATCAAGAACCTCACATCAGAGGTCACAAAGGAGCGTAATACCTAGGCTGGGCAACTAGCTATGCCATGCAAACAGATGGACTGGAATACTCACGGACTACCCCATCTGAGAAGACCGTAGCAGACTGCAATCCGTTGTTGCAAAATCTCGGGGATAAAACTATGCACAAGAATATGATAATTTGTACCTGAATAAGATTTCATCTGTTATAGTCGGAGTTCTTGGGTTACATTGGTGGAGATTCAAAGGTTATTATAAGTGCCGCTTTCGAAAGAATGTTCCGTACATATGAACTAGCATGGTATAAACGGCAAACAATTACTACTCAATAATAGGTACTTTTGTATTTCAATTCCTATAACTTTTGGGACGCTGTACAGAAAGAAAATTTTCATGATAGAACTTTGCATATGATATATGAGAAATTACAGCGGTGGGTTTGGGACCGGAATCCCAAGACGTCAGATGATAAAACCACTGCTCACTGATTTTGGCCGTACGAATTCAGTCAGTCCAGTACTGCACGTTCATTTCCAATTGTTAGTCATATCAATTTGCACGATTCCCTTGTTGGGCCAATGTATGTCTGATGATCGACCACCTATTTATGTATTTATGTATTTTTCACAGAGGAACGTTCATTTTAATTTCACTTTATCAGCGATGGATAGTAGACCAAATTGCTGTCTAGCGTTTCCTATTTCCGTGTTCGTTATCATCAGGTTCGTCGTAATAACTAAACTGGAAATTTTTGCCAACGGTATCAACGGCAAACAATCAGTACTCAATAATAAATAGGAGTGCATAATCCAATTCACTATCGTTGATCATTCACCTACTGATTAACAAGGGATTCCAATATGCACATCACGTAGCTGTGCATAAGCAAATAACGATTTGCATGAAAGCTTATATATATATATATATATATATATATATATATATATATATATATATATATATATATATATATATATATATATATATATATTCGTTTTGCACGGCGACAAATGCACATAATTTGTAGAAATACCCAACTACAGAAAAGGAATACTCGGTAACATGGCAGATTACCAAGATATCTCACAAAACTATTCTGATTTCCCCCTCCTGAAAAAATATTTCACAAACAACACAATACCCAGCCAATGGAGTACAGAAGTGAGAAAACATTAAAAAGAGGTTGGCAAACACTGTAGAACTGAGATACTCAGAGACAGTCAGATGGAAAATCTATTCATTTCGCTTTGTTCAACAAATATGATAAGGGAACCGTAAAGGCCAACAATATAGTAAAATCGATAACATGTGATCCGACTAAGAATAATGAACATATCTAAATAAGGATACAGTGGTGTCACCAGGAAATTTTAGTTAACATTCTTCGACATTATCAAATAATCCACTTGTGGATTTCCTTTAAAGTTTGACGGATCGCTTTCATCCTTTGAAAATCCCAAATTCTGGAAGAATCGCAATGCCCGTTCGTTGAATTTGAAAACCGTGAGCATCACACTAGATATTTTACTGTCCTTTGCAATCAGCGACAGAAGATTCATCAAACAGCGTCCAATAGATCGCCCGCGATATCGATCACGAAGCTGTATTTCGTAACAATACAAAACCGGACGTCCCCCCTCGTATTCAAACCGAAAACTGACAAAGCCGGCAATAACAGGTAAGTGTGGTGAATTCTCCTCTTGGATACGGCAAGTAAGTAGCCACGATTTAGAAGAGAATGTCTCCTTCCGCTTCTTGTCTACATCCCACTTCCAACTGGATCGTTCGTAATAATCCTGTAAATGGTAATAGAATAATCTAAACGAGAAAGACCACCTTCATATTATCAGTGAGAATGTGCAGCATATCACCCAATGAATCTGATTCACAAGATTTCGCTCTACAACATTCTATCGTAATTGGCAACGTTTCCGGTATTGGTAGTCTATCAAACCAATGGTCAGATAATGGATTATTTTGTCTGTTGGCTTGCTTAACAAGCTCCTTGGCCTTCAACTTTCGATAAGCCATCAAACTCGACGGGATGGCTTTGGGAACCGGATGCTTCATTGATTCTGAAAACAAAGCAAATAACATTTGACGAGAAGAAACTTGAGATGAAAGAACAGGATTTTGACAGCAACGAATAAACAACCGGGAAGACAAACTCAGTCGTTCAGCCGTGGTCCTTGTAACTAGCACACCGCTAAGTGACCAATCATCCATGTATTTTATCGAGTTACTAGCAGCGGAAGGTTCGCAGGTAAATCCTGTTATGCAATGAACATTATTTACTGCGGGGAAGCATTTGATTATTGGGTGAAAATCTGTGGACATAGCTTGCTCACGGGATCAGGACGAATGTTCCGTCAAGTTGGGGTTATTCAACCCATACGACTGCAATAGTGCTTCGGTCTTCGTTGCGACCTTACGACATAGTCTACATAAAAAGGAAAAGAAAACAGTTAAAGAATAACTGCAGGTTAATAAGCTAAACAACCACTTACATCATCTTACTCACCCGGCCACTCCATCCAATCCTAGCCATACTACATAGATATCGGTGGTCGAAAACCTGCAACCGACGAACATCTCCCACACGCACACTCCATGTCTCGCAGCCGTACAACAGAACTGAGCGCACTGCGGCACAGTACACACGACCTTTCAACTTCAGTGAAATATCAGGCCGACGCCACTAATGCTTCAGTCCAGCTTAAATCACACGAGCCTTCGATATACGCGTACTTACCTCCAATGCCGAACTACCATCGTTCGGCATGTAGCTGCCAAGGTAGGTGAAACGATCCACAATCGTTAGTTCTCCACCCAGCATCACGATCGGGACTACTGTTGTCCAGTCCTGCAAGGGCACTTTGCACTCTGAAGGTGCGAAGCACATGCCAAACCGAGCAATCGGTCTCGGGAGTCTGTCTATTACAAGTTATTCATGGCTCACAGACTCGAAAAGGCACACAACGTCATCTACGTAATCTATGTCACACAGCTTCCCTTTACTTCCCATTTTGATTCCTACATCCTGAAGACCTCCTAAAGCATTTTCCATCACCTCTTCCATGACGAATTTGAACAGCAATAGAGGGATGGGACATCCCTGTCGAACGCCACTAGCCGTTCCGAATGAACTTCATAGTTGACCGTATACTCTCCTGCGACCACAGGCGTGCAAATACAATGTTCGTAACAGGCTCACAAACTTCGCTGGCATACCTTTCCGGTGGAGAGCACTGAGTGGTGCTGGTCGATTTACGGAGTCGAAAGCACCTTTCAAGTCGAGAAAGACTACGATCGTGGGGCGGCGGTGCGTGTGGCGAGTTTCGAGTATTTGGAGAAGAGTGAATATCTGGTTGATGCAACTTCAACCTGGACGAAATCCAGCCTGCTGTTCGCGGATATTACTCTCGCGAATCAGTGTCAAACGACGCAGCATTATCGAAGGTAACAATACCGGAATTACGCTAGTGTCACGGTGATTGTTGAAGATGGGCACAATCAGCGACTCGCCCCACTTTTCAAATATCACAAGGCAAGGAGGTAAGTGATTTTATCAGAGCTTCCCCACCTAGTTTGAAAAAAAAATTGGGGGAAGGTCGTCGGGACCGGCTGCCTTTTCCGTATTCAGGAGCCGAATATTCGACTGCGCTTCCACTTCCGCCGGATGATCAAGAGACACCTCCAAAGGATTCGCAGCTCCAAACGCTGGCCTAAATATATTAGGGTGTGCCAAGCTAAACTGATCCTTGAAGTGCACTGCCCAACGGTCCAGCCTTTGCTGTATAACATGGATGAGCTCTCCATTTCTATAGCACACGACTCCAATAACCGGAGTTCGCCGCCCACCGCTATCACGTATAAGCTTAAACAGTCTTTGACTGTTATCTGAAGTGGCCGCTTCCTCCAACTCTTAGGCTACCGTAACCCACCAGTTTTCAGTCATTCTTAAGGCTTATCGTCAACTGACGCTGCAACTGTCGATGCACCTTATTCACCTCTTTGCATTTAGGCAGCTGGCGTTTCTGCTCCATTGGACCCAGTGACTTTTGCGAGATCCAGTGTCTTTGATGAACGCTAGACCTAGGACCACAGGCGAAATCCGCTGCCAAATGCATCGCCTGCTTGATTTGATCCCACTGCTCGTCGGAGGTCTTAGTTCATCGGGTGGTTTCTGTTCATAGCTTTTGCGAACAGTCGGGTTTGTGGCCTGTGTCAATGGCCGTTAAGCTGCAGTAAAAATCGCATTAGAACTAACGCATGGTCCGGTTCGACTAACGTGGTCTAGTACGATCTACAGTACTGGGCAGAACCTCGCGAACGGTAACCTACTGCAATATGGTCGATCTGAATCAGACCACCAGTCGAGTTAGAGCGCCCTGTCGGTGTGCGACGCGAACCGTGTCAGAAATTCGTATCAGATAGGAATAAACGATTGGCTGCACAAGCCTGGAGAATTCTTCCCCCGTTATCTGTTCGCTAAGCAGGCAAGGCGCATCGCCCGCCTAATCAGGGCTCCGATGCACTAAGTTTTCCAACTTGTGCGCTAAAATCACCTTCTACCATCACTATGTCAGGGTCTTTGCTCTTTCAAAAAAAAGTGACGAAGTCATCATAAAATTCGTCTTTTCGCGTGTCAGTACTACAATCTGTTGGAGCGTATGCCGAGGAAAACGAATCAACTGCGCTTAACACTACTATCCTTCCCGAGGCCGACTGAGCCCTGAAGTCTCAGGGCGCACAGGCGACTGTTAACCGGGATCGAGTCTAAAGGAGCCATTCCAGCCATCGCACTTAAGAGCATTCTTACACTGTGTTGATCCGCAGCTTGGGCTGCTTCGTCTCCTGAGGTATCCAGGATACATCTCGAAAGATTAGGCGCATTTAATTGAACTACACTACTCGAATCCTCAATCTGCGTTTCACTCACGCAGCAGACATCAATCGAAAATGAGTCCACTGTCAGAGCCAAACACGCCTGTTGGTCAGCCTGTATTAAAGTGCGCACATTGAAGGATACGAGATTCAGAGGCTGACGAGGCTTGAGAAAATGTGAACTAGCAGACTGAAAACCACCTAATACACTACGTGACAATAAACCGTTGCGAGTATTGAGCGTGTTATCATTGGAGATACCATGGGTAGGCAGAAGGGGCAAGCAGATTGGGTTTGAAACAGAAGAGACAGGTTGAATAAGAGAGAGGGAACTGTGAGCAGTAGCGTACTTATCACTACCCACTCCAGTAGATGCAATGGGAAGCCCGGTCTTGATTAGCTGGCGCGACGACCGATGGCATACGGAATTATTTGTAGGAGTGTAACTCATGGGGATTGATGGACGTGTACTGCTAGGGAGTCCACCCACTAATCAGAAGAACGATTAGGGCTCTCAACAAAAGCCTTTTGTTCTGACGAGAACCTTACCGCAAGGCAGCGGGGCATAGATGAGTTGAAGTCCATCTACTTGGATCAGTTATTCTTCCATTAGTTTCTCCGACTGAGCTGCTAACTCAGATCAACCCCCGACTTGGAGGACCAGGAGCTTAGTTCGTCAGGCCTCTACCTATTGACCTTCCAGGCATGATTGGATCTTCGGCTTGAGATAAGCCATCCTGTATAGCTCTTTGGGTCATGGAGGCACGAAAGCCGCTATACCACGTCAAGGTGCAGTCTCGTATTTGGTAAGGAAAATGCTGGAACAGGTTCAGGGACTTTTACTTGCTGGTCTGGACATTTTGAGGCACATGGGATAAGAGAAGAGGCTGACTGCACTTGACCTGTACTCCCTGGGAAAACCTAAGGAAAGAGGAGCCTTATTACAGGCCTTTAAAATCGTTAAGGGCCTGGCCGAGATAAGGAATCAGCGTGGAGCTCTACTCCGGAAAAAGGGGAACGAAACACTAAGGGGGAACGGGGAAACGACTGTAAGAGAGCACGTAACCACCGGGTTGAAAAGCAAATCGTTTGCCATACGACTGGTGAGTGGTTGGAAAAAGCTACCGGAGAAAATGATCGAGGTGGGGTCAGCGCGCGAATTCAAAAGCAAACTAGACAATGTGCGACTGTGTTTGGAGAGGACAGTATTTAAATTTTACGGCTGAGGAGATGGTCGAAAGGAAAGCATTATTTTTTTTATTTATTATTTTCCCCTTTATGGTGATAGAAGTGAGAGGAGTCACATACAAAATTCGCACTTTCGCGCTAGTAACTGAAAAGGGTTTCTACCCTCCTGTTATCGAAGCATCGTCTGATCCAAGGAGCTCTCGGTGCAAGAACCTAGACGATCAGGCATCTCGCCGTATAGTGCTGTAATCTAACTGGAACTGGAACTGGACCCAAAATACGGTCTGCTGGGAACGCGCGGAGGCCAAGTGTTTCCGACCACGTGCAGCAAGCGTGGCATGAAATGACAGACTGTCACATGAAGTGACATAACCACGTGACAACAATTGAGTGTGCCGCAAGTTGACAGAAACTTATAATCCGCCCACAAAGGTCAGACTTCCTATACAGAATAGGTAGCGCATGCAAAGGAGGCATAGAGTACGGGAAACAAACAGCCACACCTAAATTCGGAAGGGCAACAACGGAAAGACTTCATATGCCGTCTATATCGACTTCGTGAAGACTCTCGACAGGGTTTCGGAAATGTCACTTCTGCACAAATTTCAAGGCTACATAGTTATTGGCTCTATTCTTGAAATACTGCACAGTTTTGTCACCCACCGAACCTCATTCGTAGGCGAGGGAAATGCCTTTTTCCAATCAGTCTGTCACCGCCAGAGTACTCCAAGGGTTTGCATTAGCTCCTCAACTCTTGATGATGCTCGTCAATGACGTCACCTAGTTCTCCTCGTCAGGACTCACATGCATGCAGGCGACGTAAAACTTTACAGCTCAAATCCAAAGGTTATGCGGTTAGTCAACGATAAAACCAAACCTGAATATTGGAGATTACTCACAAACGACCCTAAACACATCATTATCGCACTAATCAGAGCAGGCGGGCATGTCAACGAAACCGCTAGCTTATTGACGATTGTTTGTTACAAAGTCCTAGGTTTCGGCTGAAGATTAACCTTATATACACGCATCACCACTAGCTGGCTAATAAGACCGTATTCCGCGTTCTGAACTTGATCCGTGGATCCTTCGCGCGCATCTTAACCAGCAGTTTTCTGAATATCCATGCAAACTTCATTTAGCATAATCTGGACTGTGGGGATCAGGCCATGTCCACTGGCCTCGCTCAGGACCGGAAGGCACCAGAAAGCGTTCAGTAAGACACCAACCCACCCATTCGTCATACCTCATCCAACCCTCTTGAACTGAGGCGCATCTGACCTCCTTGAAGTATTAGCCCTTCACACCAAATCGAAGGAAATGTTCTGTCCTCTCTACTCGCTACGGAGACACCGGAAACATTTTAAAGCCAAGGCCTTGCACATTCCTAAGAGATAACCTACCTACAGGGCGACATCCCACATACCACATCATATTGGGTTTGTAACGGAATCGCGACAGGGCAGCTGCAACTGCAGGAATACGAAGGACAGGTGACGGGCCCCGCGGCACACCTAGGCGCAAGAAACGAGGACCAACCGCGCACTACAGGTTAGATTGAAGAAAATCGAATAATTCGTCACATTTTCTTATTTTCCTCCTAATGCCTCTAAAATCGCGCGTAAATTAAAGTTCGCCCTATATTAAGTCATGCGTAATAGTTTGCTTGTGCACAGACACTGGTTCTGGATGCGTTTGTGAAATAAAGATATGCGGACAGCCCATTATCCATTCGATGTTGTCTTCACTTCCGTTTATGTTAAATATTTAGTTTCAAACATACAAATTTAAGTATGCAAACAGATATAAACCAAAAGCGATCTAACGGAACATGTGGAAAATTACAACTTTCAATCAGGTATACTGTAGTGGGACATGGCTCTGTTATTCCGGGTTGGTTGTTTATTTGCCCAGGGTGGTTGCCATTCGCACTTTGCTTGCTCACGCTCCCACCAAATGGACTCAACCCTTTACCACCAGTGACTCTCTTCGCTGTACCGGTTGTCTTGGTTGTCAGTATTCTAATCTCACGGCGCCGAGTAATAATCAATACACAAGCGGTCCTGACGGTTAAGGGCAAGAAAACGTAGTACGAAGACAGCATAAAGACAACCAATGGTCCTTCACAATGGTGAGCCCAACGCAATTGACCGGTCACGTGAGTATATTTTTTGCTGACGCCCAAGGCACCATTTTTTCACGAGTATACCCAATTAGCATGTCGGATACGGGAGCGACCCACAAAAATTCGGTGCTTTCGGAAACTAAATAAGAAAAAAGTTTGGGAACGCAACCCGTGTCCGTCCGGTACCAGGCAGGCAAGTCATGAACAACGGTTTTTAGCTGCATTTATTCTCACCCGCCGACGAATTTCAACGATTCTAACCATTATATGCGTACAGTAGAATCGCCAGTAGTGAAGAACTGCATATTTCGAAACAACAAAAGCGCAAGGTTAGACCACCAGGCAGCGTAAAGTACACACTGCCGAAAACGGTAAAGATTCATATGAAGGTAAATAGAGTACTGTGGCATGAAAGACAGAAAAACGTGGAGTATGCGTACGAAAAATTTATTAGCAACGACTACGTCTTTATTTAATAAAAAAACCTATCCTGTTCTTCGCCTGTTACATAACTCCACCTGAAAAATGGTGAACAAAGACAAAGTTAGTTGAAGCAGTTAGTTTACACACTGGTTTCACAGGTTATCTCATTGCAATTGATCATCGATCCTAGGGAACTATTTGGTGGGTACCACACCCAATCACTAGGATCATGCAAAATGACGTGCAGGGCAAAAGTGCGCTACCTTTCATGATCACAAACCGAGAGGCTTGAGTCTAGTTATGCAAGCAATAAAAGTAACAAGTGAAACCCTGTTTCGATTCCACTCTAATTTTTAGGGCCACAATAGCCAGCTTTCTCTTCCCCCCTCCCCGTTTAGTGGGCCTTAGTGAGTATGGAGTACGTCCCTTCCGGTGCAGTCAGGCCCGGGGCCAGTAACATAAAAAGAACCACTGAGAAAAGCAATAATGTAACATGAACAGCGGCTTCCATGTTTACGAAGTCCACTGAAGTGAAACAAGATGTATTAGGTTACAATACGCTTACCTCCGCATTCTCCGTCCATACCCACAGTCCTGCACATCCGTGAACCGGTGTTTGATAACTTTTTATGTCCAATACAAACTCTTTCTGGAATGCCGTTAACGATTTCGCGGCATCTAGTTCACAATTTGCCGTAGTCATAAAATTAACTTTTCATTAGTCGCTGCGACGAATCGATGAGCTGGTATAGCTTCCAATATTCCTCCAACGTCAATCCGAAACGGAGGAAGACAATCCAAAGGGGATTCAACAAAGGATCTGCACTTTCCTCACTGCCATATACGACATCATTTTGCTCTATTTAATACACCACCTGTTTAGAGATGATAAAGTTACATAGTCGGAAACTTCGAGGATGAGTAGCTAATAGCGTCCTGCGAGTACAATAAGCATCTGAGCATGGGATTTTCATACTGAAACCGGTTTGTTCCGAGAATGGAATGCCGACAATCACGAAACACTCAGCGGCACCTGACAGTGCATCAGCTTGCATTTCGGCATGGGAGTTTAAAGGGCTGTTAGTGACTGGCGCTCCTGGATGACATGTGAAAACAATGCCTAGTACACTCACTTGGAAGACCTAACCTAGAATAGCTAAAGCGATGCCTTGGAGTGTAGCCTTCCCGCAGGTAGCATACAGTAAGGCACTAGTTTTTCTCTTTCTTGCAAGGTATCTTTGTCATCTGGTGAAATCAACCATGACGGAAAATTACGAGTATTTATTTCCTTGTCAATAGGAATGGAGTCTGTGGTCCACAGCCATGTATGCTGAACGGAATGGGTTCTAGAAATTACAGCAGCCACCTATTTCATCCATTGTATAAAAAGGTCAACGTGTACAGAAGG
>LUCM01004655.1:0-10902 GCA_008360955.1 Fasciolopsis buskii | reverse complement strand
GCAGGTTCACGAGAGCTGCTCGCTTTCCCAGATAGTGATTTGACCACCTCCCCATTACCTCTGATCAGGCTCCCGAGGTACTTGAAGCTATTGACTACCTATAACCGATCTCCACAAAGGTTGATTGTATCTACTGCCAGTCTTGACGAAGTCTCCTACGTCCTGAAGGTGGAATGCATACACCCTACCTGGAGACCTCACTCGCCAAGTTGGTTTCCTTATTTCATGGTAGGTTATTCACCACGTTGCTGCATCTCGAGCAGACTCTTGTGGCTTAGATTGAAAGGACCCACCACATCCTGGGTACAGTCACCGCTGTTTTGCGGCCGCTTGTTCAGTGAGAATGAGTCAACTTTGTACAGAGCAAATGGTAGTTTGCCACCATTCCTGTCTGCAATTCTGGGACGCAGCACTATGCATCTTTACATCCCTACACGAAATTTTTCGAACATTGTTTCTCTCTTTTTCAGGTTCCGACTTAGGAATGTCCGGAGATATAGTTACCGTTGGCTTGGAGTCTCAAGGAAGTAAAGGTAATTTTGTGCAAACTGCGCTTCTTGACTTTCTAGGCTTCTTTAAGATAATTTGCGCTAAATGTTTCTCAGGCTGTGATACTGTAATCAATGAGCTGATGACAAATTTGTTTTGTCTCCTATCGTTCTGGTTACAATCACAAATATGTAGGTGTTATATTAGAAACGAATGATAATTTTGCTCACTGACTATAGTTTAACAATGAGTCGTTGAAAATAATACAGTTCATCGTCTGTTTTGTCAGCGGCTAGATCCATGGTGCAGTAAAGATGCTAAACTCGAAATTGAAAGGAACGGAAGCCTTTCTTTCTTGTCGGGAGTTGTTAGCAATGCAAGCACACCGTGCCAAAACTAAGACAAAAACTCGAGATGTTCCTGTTTTTTCCTATCGAGGAATCATAAGATTTGAATAGAATGCAATCTATTTACTTCTCCTAACATTTCTATTTTGTTATTAGCTAAGGCGAAGTCGTTAGTATTTTTCATCTTCAAATTAATATTTCACTAACTGAACTAGCAAACCATTATTTTCGTTCTTTTCACACTGGCTTTGAGAAATACCATGCACCATACTTTTGGTTCGTCCACGGGTTTTCCATCAGAGATCGTTTATGCGTACTGCTGATTTACTAAATAGGGTTGCGGTATATATACACATACATCTTCGTCCATATTTATTTTTAACTGCGCAGAAAGTGTTGTAGAGTGTTTGGAAGTTACGCAAAGTTCCAGTCTAAATTTTCTCCTTTGACCGAGTTTGTTGCGTCCTTCGTAACTCCACACTTTTAAGTATTCTGTTTATTATTGGGGTCCTTGTTCCTCTTAACCCTACCACTGGCTCAGAATCTACGCAGCTAATGAATCACGTCTCGATTTCATATCCGCATACTTTATTTGGCAGTATTTCGGTTTGGTTCGTGATCCAAGCGCTGGAAGCACACCCAAAGACTTTGTCCGCTGCATCTGATGTGATCTTTTTACGGCTATCGATTAGAATGACCTGGCAGGTTTAGCTTCTTGAGTTGTACCTGCGTATTTAAATACAGACTGTTATCCTGAATATGCTTGTTTAGTAACGTAGGTAGATCCATTTTGCTGTATATCTGCCCACAGATTGTAAACGTAAACCAGACGGATTAATTTACACACCTCAAAGGGCGTGAAATGCGGTTAGAATTACCTCATAGAAAGCAGCCAGCCAGCGTGGCTATATGCTTTAGGAAAGTGAGACGACTCCATGGATGTCGCGGATTGCGTCCGTCCAGTAATGACAATCAAAAGCGAAATTGGAACCCATTTTGTTCTAGTTCTGTTTCAATAGACGAGTGCCGTAGGCAGATTGGAGTTTCGATCGCCTTATCCCAGACCTGAAAGTCCCGACCCATGTTTCCAAGATAATAGCTCCAACCGTACTGCAGAACAAGAGGCAGATTTTGTTTTATGAGTGTCGCAGGATGTATCCACGTCATTGAGCACATTGTCACTGTGCAAATAGAAATAAAATTTCGATGTTGTTGCCGTATTCTCTTGTTCTATTTTCCTGAGCCATATTGATTTGGGTCACCTCAAAGATCTGCCGAGTGTGTCGGTTGTCATACATTTTCGGCTTTCCGGCGCCACCGACGCGTTATGGTAATGCTTTACAGCCACAGGTCCATATGAGGCGGACAGGAACCCGAAAGACTTAGACTTTGAGTCGGAGATTTGCCTCGTTCCGCGCAAAAGTACTTTGTATGACTGGAGAAAGACTCTCTTGGTATGGTCCGCTCGCACTGTGACTTCGTTGTGAGATTTGTGTATCTCAGTGTCTGCATGTGTTCAGTTGACTTGCCCTTGGCAGATATTGGTTTTATGCAGTACAAGTTGAAAAAATGATGGTCATTGATGCGTTGGTTTCTGGTCCATTAATTCAGAGTCAGCTGTGAGAGAACCTTTTGAGATAACAGTACTGTCTACGAGTCCCAAATAAAATAATAAAACGCCCGTACTTGCCCATAGTTAAGGTAGTTACTGAGCGCTTGGCACGTTATCCAGTCTGTGACATGGTCTTTTACCACTAGTAATTAGACAGCCTCATTAGGTGTCGCGTTTAAGGGCGAATTCTATGGATTCTTCTGTATACAAGTGTATTGTTGAACGCGCAGCTGAATTGTAAACTTTGTTGAAGCTAATAGACTTTCGAGCATGTCATCGGCTCGCCGAGTAATCCGTGAGTCGGTACTGTCAGCTGCATAGAATGCGACCTGAAAGTCGACAGGGAAGCCGCTGTAGGTTGTATGAATTCCCTAACACTCGTCGAGGAGTGAGCATGTGGTTCCAGTATCCACTGCCTGACTGGGACGAGCGTATGCTCCCCTCGATGCTGAGAAGTGACTTTCTAGGAGGGTACTCTTAAGCACTGACTTCTCTGGGCGATGTTTTGACCTATGTGCGAGGCAAACGAACGGCGGGCACACTAGCTGTTTGATTGGTCTTTAATATTTAGTCTAAAGGAAATGTCTGAACTCAGCTTCAAGTCAACCGCGGATGGCGTTCAAAGCATGCGGCTGCTGGTCCCCGGCATCTGTGTCGGGGGATGAGGTATACTGGACACAGGATAAATAGCCCCATCCGAAGGGTATATGAACTGAGCTATCAGTCGCTGGCCCGCAGCAAGTTACGGGATTCTTAAATCGTCCAACTGCTTTCTGGTTCAGGTCGCTTTGTACCCTAAGTGAACCCTACTTCGGTTTGGGCACCCGAAAAGTATCCAGCCCACAGAGGAATTGTGGATCCCGGTGGATAACCAATCACTTGAAAGTCGTAGATATAGCGATTGCCGCGTGCGGTCTGCTTTCCACATTGTTTCTTTTTCTTTCCTCCTCGCTGGTTGTTTTCATCCTTCGCTATGATTTATATGATCTCACAAATTCATGCAGTATATGCATTTATCAGAGGATGGGGGTATGTTTTCAGCCACACTAGTCAGACTGAATCTATTATTTCTTTCCCAATTTTTTTTAAATCCTCATGATATATCCCGTTCGCATCCTTGCTCGGCTTTGGTTCAAGATGCTGCATCTAGCCTGTGCAGTGCCAGAAGCTACCTATCGGGTTGCAGGAAGTTCGCCGATAACCAATCAAACGTTTCACATGCCTCTTGAGTGATAGTCAAGCAGGTGCCAAGTACATCCGCCGTGATCTCACCTTTTCTTTGCCCACGGCCTTTTAGCAGTTTGTCCACTGTTTGATGCGTCATAGAGGTCTATTTAAACATTTTGGTCGCGTATATTTCCGCCTTGGCCGCTGAACAGAACAATATATCTGGTCCACCCATTCAGGGCCAGTTGTCTGCGTATATCGGACTCCGCTTGGTTGAGGTATTTTAAACTCCGAATCTAGTTTATCTTCTCTATCTGGAGGCTCTATAAGTTGCGGCAGGTTCAGAAAGTTTCACGTTTGTGCAGCCACAGATGAGAGGTGGATAAGTGATCGAGAGCAAACGGGCAGCACTGCGGCCTGTCAACTCAGGAGTGTTGCCTTTCTCGAATAACCTAACAGTTTTAACCACATTATTCGATTACACCGTTTAGATGCTCCCAATGTCATACCCCAATCAAAAATGTTTGAGTTTCATTGTCGAAGGGGACTTGTGTTGTAGAAACAGTCTTCGGTCGCTGTAGTTGACGTTCAGTATCTTTCGTGTGAGCTGACCTGAAGCTTGAAACTGTCTATCGTTATCAGAGGTGTACCTATATGTTTCTTCTGAATTGTTTAGGGCAAATTCCTTCGCATTTCATGACACCACATCGGTATAGGCCTGAAATATTTCATGCTTTTAGAGGCCTAATTAGAGAATATTCGTTTTTCTGGTTCCTGTGTACGTATTTAAGGTAGCAGTACCATGCCAAACTTAGCCTCATCAATAAGAAGAAACAAAGTATTTATGTATTATGCATGAAAGGACTGAATGCTAAAAAATCACAAAATATATACGGTGAAAACACAAAGAAAACAATTAGTTTGTTATGAATTATTCCCCTCTTATTTTCCCACTTTCTGTGGAGTTCCATTTACGTGTTGTGTTGGGGCCATGTTTGTTTTTAAGGCGGTGTATTATATGTATATACACATTTCCCGTTGTCTTTAGACTCAGATGTGGACATGGACGATCCTGATGCCCTCAGAATCTATACATCAGACGACGAAAGAGATCTCGCCTCGAACCAGAAGCGTCTCAACGAAGGTATTTGTTGCTTCATCACACTAGTATTTAGTCTTATCGAAACCCGTTCCTGACGTTCAACTTTCTTCGGACAATGCTGCGCCACGGTCAAATATTTCCAACAAGATTCAGCCTACAGGTAAAGTGGATTTGGTTTTTGAGTTTTTTAAATCCAGCACCCCCCAGCCTCGTTTCATATGCCATTGATGAAGATGATGACGATCCCACTGTTCTTTCTGATGATGGGGGTTCTGATACTGAAGGTAGTCATCCAAAAAGGTCAGAAAAAGCCGAGAGAACTGAGGAGACAATTCTTGATTTGGTCATGGATACTAGCGCTTCTCCAGTAACCACGGAAGATTTTCCTTTTATCAATCTAGATGAACCACCTACTATCCTCAGTTCGGAGCATCAAATAGGCAAGGAGCCCATACATGTCTTCTCTCAAGACCATCTTCAGAGTCTCCCAGTGTCATCTGAAATGGTTTCCGGACAAGAAGTTGAAGCTCAACCTGAGCTGGGGGAAGAACGGAAAATCTCGTCTGCTTTAGAAGATGTCCAACTTCCTCCGGAGCCAACAGGTCTCTGTCGCATGGAACTGCAAGAAAAAGTCGACCGTGAAGTGCGTCGGATGAGGTTAGACATCGGTTACGACCCAAACCGAGCCATACAAGACAATAAAGCATTCCGGAACCCCAGGTTTGTTGGTTATCAAATTCGCACTAACCCATTCATTCAGCATATACGAAAAATTAATTTCTTTCCTTAATATTGATGAAAAAGGGACTAATTTCCCCCAAGTAAGTTAAAAATAATTTAGTAGCGCTTTTAAATCTGAGCTCCTAAAACCTCAACCGTTACTTACTTATTGTCTGTTTGTTTTTGTAATTTACGAAACATTTTCGGATGGTTTGTGCTACAGTCGAGGTTTGCTCCGTATTCATCCCACTAACGAATCGGAGTCCTTAGTTTTTCATCTTATTCTTAAAGGTTATCTATCCTGCTTTCTGCCTAGTTCCATAGAGTTCATCTTATCTGGGATATTTAACGACAAACAAGAGGTTTCCAAGGTTATGGTGAGTAGCCGGTTACTCTCAGTGACTTGTCTCGTTATCACAACTAACTTATCAAAACCGCATGTTTTTTTGGCAATTCACGTTTCGCGATCATAGCTGTTGGTTCCCATTATCCAGCGCAAGAGTCCCTAGAGATTATGAGACATACATATTTCAGTGCACCCATGTATAAAGCTTGTAATAAAAACAGCACATGGTGTTGATAGTCTTCATTCTGCTTCGATTTTCACGTGTATTGTGAGTTGACCAAAAAAATTGGCCTACATGGGTCCCAGCTGTATCGTGTCCCGAATATCCGATAAAACAATACGGAGTTCTTCCGCTCATATAGGCTGCACTCCGCACTAGACTCCTCGCATACTTGTCAGTAGGTAAATTAGCGAAGACCCATTCAGCCTGTGAGCATCCGGCTGTGTTACTAACGTCTAGTTTCCTACAGTGGCATGATTCACTCTAGTTAGGTCCGACGTAAAATCAAGGTTTTGGATGAATAAATGTTGCCGTGCTGTAGTTTTCTTTGAGGTCAAGGGCCAATGATTCAAGTTGCTTTTCAACAATCTTATTCTATGCGTTAAAGAGTTGGTATTATCAAAGAAGAATTTCACCGGAATGCTTCTGACGACCGAAAAGTTGCATTTGTTGTGCTAGTGACACAGTTAAAGGTACGACTTGGACGTTACCTATGAAACGTTTTGAAAACATCTGAAGGATTTCTCATGCGAGCCCGTTTTATTATTATCGCTCATTTGTGAAACCAGATGTTGTGTCCCCTGAAACGCCGTAAATTTTCCTTGCTCAGCAAAGAACGTGAATGTGTGAGGACATGTTCAATGATAACTTGATGAATTCCGACGTGTTCGAGGGGAAACTCGCTAGTTATTCTATCGGCGAACGGTTTTCCACTGTCAAAAAAGCAATCAGTTAAATTTCAGAACCTTAGGTGTACTAACAGGTCATTAGCTTCCTTCATCATTTCGGTCTCGCCTCGCTTTTATAGGTCGTTACTGGGAGCGATTCAGAATAAGTGCACATGTATGCAGTTAATATTGGCGCTAAGATTGGAGATATTCATCTATCACATTGTCTGATTTGGTGTTCACGTGGATCTTATGGGTCTGACTATCCAGATGATTCTTACAAAACTGGTTTATCTGTAGCATTCAGTGAGTGCGTCACCGGCCTGTCGTTGATTACCTTTGGTTCATTTATCAACCAGACAGAGGAACAGGCTTACAAGAACAAAGAAGTGGTCAGATATAAATTGGAATAGGCAATAGCTGTCCGTCCATTTGTGACGTCAATATTTCTGGACCGTCAGAACGACGATGTATATGTAAGACTTGTTGTTCGCTAATATAGGGCGGCCAGAACAGTTGGAAATATAGGTAGCCATCCCCAAAACTGGTTTTACAAAGGAGTATAACTGCGATAACAGTCAGAACCAATTAAGCGTCCAACGAATTACGGTCGCTTGTTTATTCGTCATCGTATATGACATTTCGGACTTCGCATTGACGTTTCAGCATGCTCCGAACCAAACTAGGTTCGGGAACTAACAGGTGTATCCCACACCTTCGAATTGCAAAATGCTACCACAGATTCAAGTCAGTTATTACAACCAAGAACTATTCACCGATACGCTCTGGTTTTAATTACTGCCACACTGCGTCATACACTCAAGAAAATAAATGAACAATAATGAAAGAACAATCGAGAGATGTTGAGCAGAAAAAAACATGTTGAAAAGGTAGGATTTCGAACGTAAGAACGCTTCTGATTGTGACACTTATCCTGGCAATTTATTGTCTCCAACCTCCTCGTTGACCGCATCTTGTAGGTATAACTTAGTCTTAACGAGCCAATCCACTAACGTTTTTGTGTCCCTTCACCATGTTATAGACTAACCATGTCTTCCCACCCTTCATCCACTGCACGAAAGAGTGAAAACCGATACTGGCGACTTTGGGACCGTGCAACACATACCCCAACCACCTTGCCCCTCTTGTATCCAATTTTCTTCTAAGAATTGAACCGTGAACTCCAGTACTCCACACCTGACCTCTGAGTTACTGAGAGAATTCTTCCATCTTGTCCCAACAATTGCACAGAACTCCGTTGCTCAGACATCGATTGTCTTTTCAAATCTTCCGGGTTGGGGACAACAAAGCATTAGGCTAAGCGCTGCAGGCAAAGGCATTCTTACACTCAGGGTTTTGCCTTTTTTTAGTTCTTTTCGTCTCTCGATTGTGCTCTCAATACGACTCGTCTATTTTCTTTTTGAATATACTATCCTTTATGATAGCAGCTAAAACCGGAACATGTCATGCGAGAGTAATGGCTGTCACACAATTTTGACGGGGTGGCCTAAGGTTTATGCGTGAAGGATGGAGTCCGATGGGGAGTTAGCCAAGCATAGGATAGGAAGTGCTGTTGGACGTGCATCTCGGCTTGTGGAGGTTCATTTTTAAGGTGATTTCATGCCTCGAGCAATCCACTTGGATAGCATTATTCACTAAGCAAGCAGATCGCCTGGTTATCGACCGTAGCCACGTTGCGTGCTACTAGATTTTCTAAGACGCCGTCCTGTTTCATATATCAGGAGATCTACGATCCGTATCGATGGACACCACAGTCGTATTACGATGAGCTGGCTCGGATTCAGAATCGAGAAATTGATCGGTTAATGAAATTGCAGAAAGAACAGAAGAAATCAGAATCGAATCAACAGAACAATGCAACCACGGCGGCAAACGGTCCGGAAGGTGGTCTCAAAAACCCACCTTCAGTGGCGACGGGGTTTGTGGGCAAGTTACTTTTTTGTCATTTTCTTTGTGTTTTATCCTACAAAATTATTCAGCACGTTTAGTTCTGCTATTGTATAAAGAGCCACGTGGCTGGTACGCAGTTAGAACTAAGACTACGAAAGAAGGAAAGGTAAGTTAGTGAATGACATCAAATGGCATGCGTGTCGTCATTAGACGGTTCTATTTGAGACAAATTTCTCACTGTACTTGAATCAGTTGATGTTTATGCAGCTTCCTCTTAAGTGAAACATCACTGGCCTCTTGTGTGCCTCAATACTACATTTAAAATGAAAAACAGTTTAAAGGGTAAACTTTGTGGTCAAAGGGGAATTTTAGCGCAATTGTAAGGTAAGATACAGCTTATGGATCCTACGTTTAAGGAGAAAAAGATTATAGGCAGGTGTGAGGAAACATGGTGAGAAGGTGTTCCGTGGTTTTCTAGATCAAAGAGGATATTTCGGAAGATAGAAGTAGGGAATCTAGTTGCAATAACGCGACAAAGATGACTAGCTGCTTGTGTACTGGATGGACTGGAAAAGATTATAGAAGAGAACCAATTGTGATAAGCTCTGAAGAATAGAGACTGAAGTGATATCGTCAGAAAATGGGAAGATGAGGTGCGTGATTTTGGGCTAATGACCGCAGATTAAACATTAAGGAAGGGTGATCGATCAGCCAAGATGCCCTCTTGCCGAATCCGACCAAGAAATGAGACAAGCAGACGAAACTCAACTCCACAGTTGTCCGCAGTATTCATGTGGAGCGGGGCAGACTTGAGCTTTGTACAGCAGGCGAACTGGAATGAAGAAGCATCTGGCGTGAAAAAGAAAGTTAATATTATGCAGTGCGAAAATGAGACTAAGATATAATAGAGGACCAGCATAATGGTGTGACAGAAAAACCGAGAAGAGAAGCAGTTTATGGCCCGCCATTCAGTTGAATCAAAGATCAATGAAGGAGAAACAAATAACGTCTTAGCAGTTTGGTAGCATGAAACACAACAGGATTGTTGGAGGCCCAGAAGGAAATGTGTTCAAAATCGTAGTTCGAAAATAGACTGACGACATAACAGTCTCTACCGAGCTTGACGCTTGCCTGATCGAGAATGCATTAAGAAAAATAACAATGGAGAGTGTTATCATCAGCGAACGAATGAAATGGATAGAAGTAGTAGATAGACGATTAATAATTAATCTGAACAAGGGCGTTGGCGCATGTGCTGGGCCTTAAGAATCGTCAGAGCTTTCAAAATATGGTTGGGACAGAACCCCATGAACTCAGACGAAAATGGTTCGCTTTCTGAGAAAACTTGATACCCACGATGGGAAAGCCGGAGGGGACGCGAACATGGACCAAACTCGGTCGAAGACCTTGGAGATATCGAATGTTTCTCTGTGACTATCGAGTGTGGCCGATGTGGAATGTGAAACGAGAGCCAGTGGATTGCCGTTGAGAGGAGGTCGGAATCCGTATTGACAGTTGTTCTTTCGAATAACGAACGCAGTTGGTCGAGGCTGACGGTTTTGAATGCTCTTGATACAACAAATGTGGGGGGAATTGGACGAAAGCTGTTTGTATGAGAAGGGTCATCGCCTTTACGAATAGGTAGGATCACAATATTTCAAAGAGTAGAAATCTTTAAAGACAACGGACGGCGTAAAACAGGGGGATACTTTGGCGTATTTTAAGGATGATGGATAGTATGCCGACCGTACCGGGTACTTTGCAAACGTTCAGGAAATGCAGTGCCTGGAGGTCCTTCTTGGTGCTAGTACGAAGCAGAATATGGTGAATTGTGAAATTGGATAAAAGGGAGATATGGGATAGTCATGTGAAGTAGAATCGGAGACACCAAGGAAGCAAAAATATCATCTTCCTCTTGTGATTCACCACCGAAATCACGAAAGGCATTGGGAATAGGAAGGAAATCGCAATGGCGAAAATTGCGAGAAGCTGCTTGGTAAGGCATCAAAATCTTCGGTGAGTAAAGATTTGCAAGCGGGATTGCAGTAGGCAGGTTTCTTTGGTTGTCTGTATGACTGTCTAGCACCTGCGGAGAAACTATTGAATAGATATATGTTGACTTTCATCAAATAAAATTTAACTGGTTCACATAAAAAACAACTGATTAGTGCCGCACTACATAGACTATCATTCTATTTTCCTGATTGATAACGCAGTTACACTAATTTAGCGAATCAAGAAGATTGGTTAACTATATCGCGCGCATTTATTTTGCGAATCACAATCCTTGAGATCGGTCAGTCATGTGTCCACTCACGTT